>JACJUY010009722.1:11726-24180 GCA_014220935.1 Platorchestia sp. MABIK | reverse complement strand
CCATCGCCCATGGTAGGAAGCGGCTTTATTTTAAATGATCGTTTTAATTCATCCGTTGTGGTACTGGCGAGTGAGCACATGGAGTTTGGGTCATATTCAGGCTGGCTTTCAGCGTTGTTAGACAGGAGTTTTTTGAATTTCTCGGAATCCTGGTTTCTGCTGAGGGAGACTGTATTGTTGGCTGCAAGTGTTGAACGTTTCTTGTTTGACCAACACAATCAAGAATTTAACTAGATGATCAGTGAACAGACGTGACTATCTATAATTTGATATTTTTTATCATTTCATCTCTCTAATGTACCGCTTCTGCAAGTGATTCTTCTCGAACTTAATTCAAATTTAGTTTATTCAAAAGTTTTTCAATTCTTACATCCAAAATATACTATAGTACGATAGATCTTCGACTGACTGGTTTCCTGGTTTTGATATTTAGTCTGCCCTCACGTGGACCTGTCTTCAACAAGAAGACTAATCTGACCAGCCGTCACATCTTATCAACTATTAACGATCCTCGCAATATAAAGATTGAGTGACGACCATTCTTGGGCTGCTAAATCTTTATTAACAGGTGGAATCCAGCTGGAATACGTTTGACGTGCCATTTCGTGCTGCATCAACAATGGGTTTAAAAACGGTTACGAAAACAGCAGTGTAACCTGAAGCCTTAATTTTGTAACGTTATGAAAAAAGTGAAGAAGAAAGGTAGCGCTTTGATTCTTCACCTCTCGTAAAACAATTCAAAAATGATGGTATTTTGTGTGCATTACTCCGGGCACATTAGAAGGATCTGCAAATATCCTTTCATTCCTTCTGCTTCACTTTTGATCGTGATGACTGCGTGCTAATAAATTTTATGTGGAAGTAATTTTTTCTGAATTAACTTAGTTTGTATTTAAGTCGATTACGAACGCATGTATTTTCATTTCTTGAGGAAATATGCTATTTAAAGAGTATGAGTGCAACAATTAACTCATTAATCCATTTGATGGTGGCGCACTTGATTTCATACGATATTACCCAAAAATCTTTGAAGGAGTATGTGAATTTCTATCTAAAAAGACCCAACATACGATTGGAGCGGGAATGTGTGGGCACTTTTGTCCGAACAATTACTGCGATTACATGCGTAGTGCTATATCCAATTATAAACTCTTGTTGAGGCCCGTATAATTTGAATATTTTTAAATTTTACATGTCATAAAATGTTTTAGAAGAAAGATTTACTTAGATCCTGACTTGTTATAAAACATTGTTTCTTCAAGTACTGATAAAAGTTCATAAATTGTTAATTGAAAAACAAAAAAAATCGAACGCGCCTCACACATTGAAATAATATTCGAAGCGGTCGCTGTCTGAAGCAGAGACGCGGTAGTGAAGTTTGTCCTTATTTCACCCGAACCTGCTGCACAAACATCGCCCACTTGGATAGTCCTTGATGTGAAGGTATAAAAAAGGCTCAGGCTTAGGCTGCAGCATCAGTTTTTTGCTGTACCTACCGTTATGCGTTCCATGGTAAGCAAATCTGATATTGGTTCAAATTTAACGATTGCTATGTTCTTATAAATCATATAGACATGAATGCATAAAAAGTAGAAATGCTTTTCTGATACCTGTGCTCTGATTTAAAATATCATTTTGCTAACATTTGCACCTGTGTCATCTCCAGATTGCTGTCCTGTTGCTGGCTACGGCTGCCGTGGCCCAGCCCGAGCCTCTTTTGGGTGGCCTCTCTGCCAATCTGGTAGGCGGAAAAGGGGGCCTTCTCGGTGGTCTGCTTGGTGGTTCTGGTGGTGTTGGTCTTCTCGAAGGTCTTCTGGGTAGTAACGGTCTTGTCGGTGGCCTCGTCAGCGGTCTTGTCGGTCCCCTCCTCGGCGGTGGTGGAGGCGGTCTTGTGGGCGGTCTGCTGGGCGGTGCAGGTGGTCTGCTCGGTGGTGGAGTTGGTCAAGTTGGCGACCTGGTTACCTGTCTTCTTTCCCAACTGCTGGGACAAGTTGGAGGTCTTCTTGACGAAGTTCTTGGACCCGTTCTCGGCGCTCTTGGTCTCCAGGGAAGCACCAACGGAAACCCCATCCTCAACCCCAACCCCAACCCCAACCCCAACCCCAACCCCAATCCCAATGCCAACCCCAATCCCAACCCAACCACAAACACAACCACAACCACAAACACAACCATAACCCCAACCCCAACCACAACCCCAACCCCAACCACAACCCCAACCCCGGCCCCGNAACCCCAACCACAACCCCAACCCCAACCACAACCACAACCCCAACCCCAACCACAACCCCAACCCCGGCCCCGGACCCAACCACCGCCCCTACCATCTCTCTTGTGGACAAGTTGATAAAAGATCTCGAAAATGGCGACGTTGACGTTGATGACGTTATCCAGGCTTTTAAGAATGGCGACATTGTTGAGGGCGATATCGTAAAGATCATTGCCGCCGACGTTCTTAAAGCTGCTGAAGTGATCAAGCTTATTGCTGAAAAAACTATTAAGGATACAGCCTTTGTTCAGCTCATCCGTAACGGCGATATTGGCGCTGATGTCCTTGCAGGCCTTGTTAAGGAAAAAATATTACGTGTTCCATCTTTCAATTTACTCTTTTTTAGTGGAATTATTAGCCCTCAACTTGCGGCTGATGTCCAAGCTATCATAGCTGCGAGCGGCTAGGGGTGGTCGCAGTTAAGTGCAATAGTGTATGTGAGGTGGACGTTTGGTGATCTACGGGCTCCACTAGACGCATTTTCTTTTCCTCTACAATGTCTAAAAGTTTCACATATCAGCAGAAGTTCGGGTAACATTCTTTCAAAAATTTCTTACCTATATTTGTAATGAAATTAAATGAATTGGAATAAGAAAACCTAGTCAAATAATAAAATTTCTTGCCCTGAAATTAGTTTTATTAACTCGTATTTTTAAATTTTAGCTGTTCCGCGTATACGACCGACGAAGAAGTGTTCAAAATCAAATTTGAAGCATGCATTCGGTAGTAATTTCTGAAAGCAATTATCAATAATAAAATCCGATGCTTTAGATTAGATAAAAAAGTTAGTCGATGCGTTCCTAACTGCACAAAGGTGCTCCAATGAGAGAAAGGAGAAAGGCACCATTTAGTATTGACTTGAAGAAACACAAAATCTCCAAAGGTTGGACGAAATAATGGAAACACATTGGAAAATCCACTACATATATTTTAATATGGTGCAGGCCTCCCTTTTTAGGCAATTACAGCCTCAATTCTCCGAGGTATTGATTCATACAAACTGTGAATTGTTTCCCAAGTAATTTCAGCCCATTCTTCTGTCAAAACATCCTCCAATTCTTTTAGAGACGATGGAGGCGGAAATCGACTTCGGACTTGAATCTCTAAATCCGACCATAATTGTTAGAAAATATTGAGGTTTTGAGATTGTGGTGGCTAGATGAGATGCTCAACTTCATTAGAATATTTCTCGAGCAATTCTTTAACAATTCTAGCTGTTTGGATTGGGGTATTATAATCTTGAAAGCTGGCGTTCCCCTCAGGAAAAAGTGCTTGTACCATAGGATGAACTTGGTCTCCCAAAATTCCTGAATAACCTCAGCTATTAATGCTTCCATGAACGGAAACCATTGGCTCTGCAGATTTCTAAGAAATTGTACTCCAGATTATCACAGAACCCCCGTCTTGTTAAATGGTTGGGAGAAGGCAGTCTAGCTTCTTTCGATTGTCTCCCAACGTACACTTAGCTGGAGTTCGGAAACATGGTAAAGGATGATTTGTCAGAGAAAATCACATTTTTCCACTCCTCGACGGACCAATTCTGGTGGTTTCTACACCACTCTAAGGCTCTTTGAAACATTTGTCATTGAGAGTAAAGGTTCTCTTATTACAACTCTTCCGTAGAATCTAGATTTGTGCAGCTCCCGACGAACAGTTTCTGTGGAAACTGGGTTCTGGAGGTGTTCATTGAGGTGTGCAGTGATTTTAAGAGGCGTGATCTTGCGACCCCCTCTAACAATTCGATTTAGAGTCCGAGGGTCTCTCTCAGACAACTTCGACTTTTGGCTAGAACTTTGCTTTGCTGAGGACGTTTTTCGTTCTCCTTCAAAGGCAGTCATTACTTTTGAAACCGTACCTCTTGAAAAATGAAGAATTGGAGCAGTTTCTGTTAGACTAGCGCCTGCTACACCAGCACCAACAATTTAACCTCTTTGAAAGTCGAAGAGGTCTGCTTGTTAATTTAAATTTAATATCAAATAGCTTCAGTAATAAACAATCGAACATTAAAATATGGTAAGTTTTGATTGTTCATGATTGTTCAAAGATCATGATTCCAAATGTTAGGTGTTTATATCATTTTTTCTAACCCCTGTATGTGAAAAGTGTGAGAGAAAGTGTGTTGAGGAGGAAGTTAATGAAACAAAATATTAGTTGAAAAAAGGATTAGGTGCTCACAAACAGGAAAGCAGTATTTCGAAGTAAAATGGTCCGTTGCTAAATAAAAACAAAAGGTCTGTTTCAACAAAAGAAAGGCCCACTTAAGCTTCAGCTTATGACCTTACATTTTCCCCCTGGGAGTGCTAATTCCTATAGATACAATTACTGTATCCACCTGAGAGGATCCTGGTAAGTTGGAAAATTCCGATTTGATGTTATTAAACCTAATTTCATTTACCGTTCAGTATGAAAGTTATAGAAATATACACGGTTAAAAAGAAGCCAGAAATAAGTAAGCCTTAACTTTTCCCCAACCGTTGTTGGTAGAGAAAAGTTTATTTTCACTAAAATATTCTTTGTTCAAATCGACGGATACTTCTCCCCGAACCTAAAGAATACTTCTCTCAAACGTTTAATGGCTTAAAATGTATAAAATCAGCGCGTAAATATGTCTGTTGCTGATTTTTCAGGTAAGGTCCAAGACTAGTAGTATTTGTACTTGTCGACGACTGATATATATAAAATTCATCTTGTTCCTTCCTTAGTTAGTTAGTCCGTCCGTTACGCTTTCGTCCGAGTTTTTGGTATCATGGAGACCGAATTCAGGAGTGTAACATTAAAAAGATAGCCTTTACATGCATTGATATGTGTGACATTTTATCAGGATAGTTTCGGTTAGGATACAATAGGTTAAGATAGGTTAGATAATGTTGCCGGAATTTTTTCACAGGTCCACAAAAATTTCTAATGATTTGCACATTTACACTAGTTCGAGTCGAAAAAAAAGCCAAAAAAGATACATTTTAGGGCGTAAAACGAAAACCCCTAATCTTGGTTAACGATGATGACATTGTTCGGGAAATTTCCACGGGTCCTGCTATCTATATAATATTCTGCTTGGTCCTTCCTTAGTTAGTTAGTCCGTCCGTTACGCTCTCATCTGAGTTAGCTGTTTCATGGATACCGAATTCTTGAGTGCTACATTAAAACAGGAGTCTCCAAACTTTCCAGCCCAAGGGCCGTACAGATTACTCCAGTAAGTTTCAAGGTCCAAAACCGTTTTAATTTTATTAGGTACATCACGTTTGCGTAGCAATTTTAAAAATTTTAAAAATTTCAAAAATTTTCAAAAGGAATGATACAGAAGTATTTTAAAAACATTTAGTTCGAACGTTACAAGCACTAGGCTCATTCTCAACGAGATCTGCAAATACAAGGACACAACATAAGCACAGTTTACAAAGAAAAATTCATGTATTGACAGGCTAAAGGCGAATAGCAAAATAGACAGCAATGAAATTGGAAAGCGGTGGTCAAGCGGTAACACTCACTACGCAGACGCTATTCAGAAACGCTGACAAAACTTAACGGTTTACAATTTTTAGTTGAAATGAGCTCTGCATGTCATTTAACGGAGGTTTTAACTTGTGTGTATACAATGACTCTAATATTCGGAGGTCAAACCTCGCTGAACATGAATCCAGTATTTTAAATTGATCACTGATAATGAATTGATCACATGAGGCATTGCAGTGCTCCCTAATGCTAGAATGAGACGGAGAACCTAATATCCGACCAGTACGATGACTCCGTCCAGCATGCTCAGCTATCCGTATATACAGTGCTCCCTGGGTTGAACCGACGTACTGAGACGCGCAATGCGCACAACGGAAATCATAGACGACGGAAAATCGCATGCCTTTAGGAAGTACATCTTTGAATCGGAAAAATGAACTAATTGTACGTTTATTAACCAATATAATGCGTGAGGAAACTTCAGGAAAATATTTAGAAATGAGATTAGAAGGTTCTAGTTTTAATTTTTCTGACTGATAACCGAAGTATGGAAAAGCACAATAAACTTGAGAAGCAGTTTGATTAGAAGCAGGAGAAGGGTCATAAACATTCGATAGGAATTTACCAATTGATCGGGAGATTAAATTTGATTGAAACCAATTTGAAATGAAATAGGATTTCAGAAACACAAATTCATGATGAAGATCATCAAAGTTGGAACGTACTTTATAAGTACATTCGTTTTAATTTTTTGCCATTACATATAATTTCTAGAGAATTCTCCGAGTATGCGCCCCAACGAGTATGCGCACCAACGAGTATGCGCCCCAACGAGTATGCGCACCAACGAGTATGCGCCCCAACGAGTATGCGCACCAACGAGTGTACGCCCCAACAATTATACGCTTGCACAACAGTAATTGAATTAAATTTCAATTACTATTGTGAATTGTCGCGGGCCGGATTTGGCCCGAAGGCCGTTGTTTGGAGATCACTGCATTAAAAGATCGCCTTTGCATGCATTGATATGATTGACATTTTATCAGGATAGGATGGGATAGGATAGGATAGGTTAGGATAGAATAGGTTAGGATAGATTCGGACAGGTTAGGTAATGTTGATGAAATTTCTTCACGGGTCCACATTTTTTTTATGTTTGACATATTATCAGGATAGCTTCGGTTAGGATAGGATAGGTTTTTATATGTTAGGTTATGATGTGTTGGGTTAGAATATGTTATGTTAACATTTCTAAGGTAACGTTTACCGAATATTTTCACGAGTCCACCTAGCTTAACGATGACATTGGTTAAGTTAGGTTAGGATAGGTTGAGTGATGCTAGGTCAAGTTGAGTTAGGTTAGGATAGGTTAGCATAGTTAGGCAATGTGGCCCGAATTTTTTCACAGGTCCACGGTTTTTATGTTTTTCATATTATCAGCATAGGTTTGGTTAGCATAGGTTAGGACAAGATAGGTTAGAATGTTAGGTTAGGATAGGTTAGAATTTGTTAGGTAATGTTGACCAAATTTTTTCACTGGACCACCTAGCTAATTGATGACATTGTCCAGGGAATTTCCGCTGGTCCTGCTAGTAAATGAATATTGGGCGGATGCGCGACTACACGTTTCTGACAGCACGAAGTTGATTGGGAACATGACTTGGTGCCAGACCTTAAGGAAACCATTTTGGAGCATGTGCAGTCAAAAATTAGATTTTCCCGATTGTTTTTTTTATTGCTTTAAAAGAGTTTGAGATATGTCCCCGAATGTCTGTAGAAATATCAGGAACGTATCCCACAGCTAGCGCCCCCCCCCCCCGGGAGGGGGAGAGCATCCCCCTTATGGACCTTTTTTCCATTTATGAACCTAGAGCAATAAAATTTGGTACACTGATAGGAAATGCAATTTAGAATCATTTACCTTCTATGAAAATATGCAATTTTCTTTGAAAGAAAATTGTAAATCATAGAAAACGATATTTTTGAGGTGGGTTTCTAAATGCTTATTCTCCGACAGTTTTTGGGCTACAGTAATGATTTTGGTCTCATTGGATGCAGAATAACGTGTAAATTCCAAAAAATTGAATGCTTCTCCTCAAATTTTCAATTTTTTCAAATTTTTTTATATTTCATCATTCATATTCCTCAAGGTAAGCGTCCCCCTTCCGAATCTTTTTTTTATTATTGAATTTAGAGCAATGAAATTTGGTACACTGATAGGAAATGCAATTTAGAATCATTTACCTTCTATGAAAATATGCGATTTTCTTTGAAAGAAAATTGGAAATCATAGAAAACGACATTTTTGAGGTGGGTTTTCTAAATGCTTATTCTCTGACAGTTTTTGAGCAACAGGAATGATTTTGGTCTCATTGGATGCAGAATTACCTGGACAATCCATAAAGTCAAACGCTTTTCCTCAAATTTTCAATTTTAAATTGAAAAAATGGAAAAATTGAAAAAAAAACAAATTCAAAAAAATTCAAATTTATGACGTCATAATTTTGGAACAAAAATGAATTTTGAAAAACTATTCAACTTTATGGAAAGCCCTCGGTTTTTCGCATCCAATGATATCAAAATAATCACTGTTTCTTCAAAACTGCAGGAGCAGAAGCACTTTTAATCTTAAAAAAAACTTTTACAAAGAAGTAAGTTTTCAAGACGTTTTTCATAAACCTCCCAAGTTTACAAAGCTAGAGCAATGCGGTTTGTTGCATTTGAAAGTGAAACGTGTGCTCTGAAAATTGGCCTAGCGGATTTTCCAAATTGTTTATGTAAAACTTTCCGAAGACATTTTACCCTAAAATTATAACTTTTACCCTACCTCTTACAATAAAATTCATATAAATTCGGAATGAAATAAATAAAAAAAAATCCCTAAGGCAATTTTCAGAGCACACATTTTACTTTCAAATGGAACAAACCGCATTGCTCTAGCTTTGTAAATTTCGGAGTTATTATGAAAAATATTTATAAATGTTATTTTTATTATAAGGAATAATTAATTTTTTATGCCCGAAATGAAAAAATTTTTTGTATAAAAGTTGTTACGAATGTGGAGATCTAGTAGTCTGAAAATTTTCATAGACGTACGTCCAATAGAAAAAAAGTTTCCAGTTTTTCAAATGGGTCCCTTAAATATGTAGTACCACAGTGAAAAGGACTTGTGCACAATTGTAATGTAGTAGTAACTGGAGTTTTTTTACTAGGGAAATCAAGAGTTCACTCAAAGCAGTGGCTTTGTAGCGACAAAGATTCAAACTTACGGCTTAGACTACGCTTACTGGACTGAACTGCAGACAACCATTTGACGACATTGCAGGTCATTGCAGTGCGGAGTGTACAATTTTCATTGTAAATTCTTAATTACGAAGGAATAAAGATTAAGTTCAACGGGCATTAAAGTTTTACTCCGGAAAGAGACTAGGTCACGTGGTAAACAGTCACGTGGTAAACAGCCGTAACAAGCACAGGACCATGGAACAGGACGAGCTGCAAGAACCATTAGCAGTTCAGTAGCAGGTCCGAAGTCCGGCCAAGGCTTCGTCCATCCTGCAAAGGCTTGAAAACGCAAACTGTTAACGTACGTAATTTCCAGAGATCAACCAAAACACAATTGAATAAGTTTACCCCCAAAGTTTTTAAGTTTTAACACCAAGATAAGTTTATGAGGTTTTAACACCAAGGTAAGTTTATGAGGTTTTAACACCAAGGTAAGTTTATGAGGTTTTAACACCAAGTAGAGTTCATAGTTTTAGTTTATCAAGCGGATGTTTAATTAGTCATGTGAAGCAGTCACTAAAGGTTCACACCGTCCCCGAACAGCCCATTTGCAACGATGCACTAGACCAACCTCCGAGCGACGTCTGAGTGTTGCCGTCCGCTCTATGATCCCGGCTGCTGGTCCGTCCGTCCTTCCAGCGTAGAGTTTATTTATACATTTTCATTGAAGATGAATTTACGGTCTTGGAGATGGTAGCGGAATCAACACTTTCGTCGATTGCGCTTCACCAGGCACGCGTAGACAGTTGAGATCCAGCTGAAATTTGGTCGAGACGAAGGGGCAATTTTGCCGTTCGAAATATACCCTGCACATGCGGCTACAACCAAGGTCCAGCGGTCCAGCGAAGCGTCGATCAGTGAATCGAGAGTAGTGTCGATTCCGGGATAGGCAGATATGATGGTTTCTCTGCGGGATCTGATAAAGAACTGTGGAAATAGGAGGAGCTTCCACAGAAGTTAGTAGCAGAAAGGGAGAGTTGGTACTAGTACGGTACAACTGTGCTAATCAGAGGAGCGGTGTGAAAGGAGTGACTGTATTTGCGAAATTTTAGCTGAATACCTTTTTCCAAATCGTTTTATTTTAATTCCTTCCAATTGCGGTTAATTTAATTAATTTATTGAATTAAATTTTATAAATTGATGGAGCTCCCGCTTCAACCGTTTTTCTTTAAATCTACCTCAATTCTAGTCCTTAAGGCTATAATGCAGGTATTCTGCACACGGAGCAGGTGTTCCAGCTGTGTGAGTTGAGTGGGAGCAATATGCCTGGGCCGCACGATATATTCTACTCGTCATAATGAACAACATAGGATTTTCATTATAAACACCCGCATTAGGCGGTATGACACACTGTGAGGTTCAAAAGTGAACATCCGATGGCCATCGGACGCTAGCAGTCAAACGTGTATAGGAACAAAACCAATGGAAGCGGACAAACTTCATTGGCTGTAAAAGCAAATTTACCGGCTAGGACTGACGATGAAATTCTCAAAATGAGCTAATATCTAGAACTAAAAAATGAAAATTAAAAAATTTTAAAGTGCCTATATAATATAAATGACAACCAATTGAACTTGAATTATTTTCTGCACGTATAAGGTCTAAATTAATAGACAAACCATGAAATGTAAATAACGGTCATGTCAATTCTTTAACTAGTAATTGAAACAAAATGAATGATTTCCTCTTTTGGATATGTTACTTGTGATTTGAAAAAGTTTATCAATACCGGTCTCGAATGAAAACGGTGTAACGTTGAATAAAAAGAAAAAACAAATGAAGAAAAACAGTTTATTTCCAATAAAGATGATACAATGATGCATTGGTTTTAAAATATCTTAAAGAAAGGATCCTTAGCTGATAAACACACATGAGTTTCGTAATACCCATGTCACTAGTCGGAACAAATGATTGAGGGCAATGTATTCCTATTGTTGTTAAATCTAGGTTTGATAATATATGTAACTACAATTAGAAAAGAAAACACAATTTCAGTGACGATGCATTGTTGAAAATACTTTTTTGTGCACACTTGCATTGAAATACGAGCTCAGGGAATAACGGTATAAGAAATTATTTTTGAAAGTAATACGGGTGGATTAAAATAATTCCGCGTCTAAGTCAACGAGGTTGATATTTAGAACTATATTTTCACTCCCAAGTATCAACTAGTATGTCAATCAAGGGACTCGGAGAAATTTTTTTTTATCACGCTACGAATTTATACTTCCATGCTAATAATAGTAACACAAAAGTGTCTACCTGAGTCAGAAACATGAAAAAGATTGTTCTACTACGGCAACCAAGACATATGCAACACAATCGGAGTAATACGTGAAATTAACCACATAGATAAGGCTGTTATAATATGCTCAACACTGTAAAAAAAAGTGTCAAAACAACGGAAAATTGTCTGGCAGCTTTTTCGCCAGAGAGTTTTTTTCCCTCTGTTAGTCCGCCAGATGCATTAATTGCTTCCGTCGTCGTTACAGACATCTGTTGAGTTAGCGGACTGCGATAGACGCACCGTTAGTACAACGGAACTATTATTATTTCTCTGTTCAATTTACAGAAATGTTTTGAACGATCTGTATTTCAGACAGGGAACGTCTTCATGTCCGTTGTAAGAACGGGTGAGGCCGGCATTGTGCCGGACGAAATATTGGTTGCCGTCTCTTTTCTAGAAACTATACGAGCTTCTGTTGAATCTATAGAAACATAAAGAAGCCTCTTGGTAAGTGACAGTTTCAAGAGATTCTGTTACTAAGACAGAGGAACCGGAAATTGGACGGTACTCTGATGCATCGGCCACTGGCAAATACATTATGGTGCCCAGTAAATTTAACATGCGATGTACTTTTGTCCGTTTATGTACATAAAAGTATAGCTGCAAGGCTATGTGTGCGGACCGCAGGGAACGGTGCAATAAAAAACTAGTCGTAACTTCCTGTTAACGCGGGAAGTTACCAGGTCATCATTTTAATAAATCGCATAACCGCCAACGATTTAGGCTGTTTGAAGAAAATTTTTAATTTGCCCGTATATTTAATTCGATTCACATGGATACTTCTTAGGTCGGTCAAAAACGAATTACGTCGAAAGTATTTTGAAAAATAATTTGGTATACAAAGGGTTTTCACACACCCTATTACACACCTGGGAACGAATGATGAAAGACGTGTATAACAAGACAAGAAACTCTGAAAGAAAACGGTAAGCATCGAGAGCTGAAACTTTGAAAACTGTTTTCTGCAAAAAAGCCCTACCCAAAGCGCAACTCACTTCTATCCTCGCAGGAGCATTATGAATAAAATAGGCTACACCGTTCGGTACTTATTTCAAAAATGAAATTATTTTCCAATTCAAAACAACAAAATACTATTATACAGGGTGTTTCAAAAATACACGGCATAATTTCAGGTATGTATTTCCCACATGTAGACAATC
>JACJUY010009719.1:20560-31609 GCA_014220935.1 Platorchestia sp. MABIK | reverse complement strand
ATTGTGTTGTATTGCGTTGAATTGCGTTGTCTTGCGTTGCATTGCGTTGTATTGCGTTGTATTGCGTTGTATGACGTTATATTGCATTATATTGCGTTGTATTGCGTTGTATTGCATTGTATGGGGGTGTATTGCGTTGTATTGCGTTGCATTGCGTTGTATTGCGTTGTATTGCGTTATATGACGTTATATTGCGTTGTATTGAGTTGTATTGCGTTGCATTGCGTTGTATTGCGTTGCGTTGCTTTTGATAAGAGCTTAAAATAAATCTATAAAAATAAGAAACAGACCTTGCCTCAGTTTCTCTAATCCTTTTGAAAACTGATTGTGTGGGAATTATTTCCCAAAAAAATTTCAAGCAAACTATTCATATGAAGCGAACTGGGGGACTTGGGTGAAAACTAGGCTGTAAAACCACGCTGGAGAAAATAATTTTGCATTGTCCTATACAATAGGGGAAGGTCAATTGAAGACCTAAACATACAATTATGGTATTTGTCAAGTTCAAAGAAGAAGTTTGACTTATTCGTGACGCGGTAACTATAATGTTGCTCAAGAAATAATTTTCGTTAAACAAAACCATCAGAAATTAAAGGAAATTGAGAGAAAACATTATCAGAGCAAACACATGATCGTACAGTGCTAAAGTTCCCTAATTTTTTCACTTCATTCACGTTTTTATTCGCGGACTAAAAGAAATTTGTGAAGAACGTCGTGACTCCGCCGAGATCTTTCAAACATAGATATGTGGTGCCAAGGCAAAAATGCTTCCGCGCTGTGGCTGGATAATTGCACAAAATCCCACAAATAAATCAAATGCTTCAGATCATCCCCCATCAAATATGTAATCAATTAGCTTACATGACGATATTTAGTTCCAGAAATGAAAGCGCCTACCAATTAACTAATCTTGATAACAAGGAAAACATCTTTTCAAAAATTGTGACCAAGGATGATTGACATTTTTTACATAACTAGATTGTCGTTGGTCGGATATTACATCCTTTTCTAACATGTCGCTAACATGACTCCCTTTCTGCTCGCTTGAGTCATTATTTCTAAAGCTGTTTTAGAGAGTTTCCGCACAGTAAATTAATTTATAGAATGTATACACGCCTGTAGCCAATTGTATTTGATGGCTTCCGTGTCTACTTCAACTAGAGGAAGTAGAAATACAATTAATGAAGCTGCCAGGAAAAATACTCTATTCTGCTAATTTGCCAATGTAGGTTAACCTGCGTAGTGCAGTTCATTGTGAAACCATAATTAAGTTCATATGTAGTGTATTTGTAAAAATTTTGTATCTACGTGTTACACTTAAGGAATATCAATCTCTCACCGTACCTTTATTTTATCGCATGTACCCAAATGTGTTTGAAGAAAATACTGAGAGGATGAGAAACCTAAAATGTTTTTTGTTGTTGCTCTCAAACTGTAACTTGATTTTCCTGAAACTTTTGTTAGAAAATTAAGAATAAAATTTTTTTTACGTCCACTAAGTCCTTCTAATATTTATCTTAATTATTTCCGTCGACTACAGGGAGCAACAGAGCCGTCAGCTCAATGTAGCAGGACAAAGTTCGTTTTTATAATTTCAAATTTTTTTATTTTCTGTATATACATTTACCATCCTTACGATAAACAAGCTCCGAAATTCATTTTTGTGTGCATATCAGTTTACATGTTTCTAGATGCGACTGTTGTGCTATGTTTTTTACAAATTATTTTAGGGATAATTCTCGCTACTTTGAAATCATTTACGTCGGTGTTTCAGTCGAGTTTGCTAGAGCGCATTCGTGTCTTTTCTTCTTTTGTTTTTTTACTTATAGAGAAGGACTTTCAAGGCATTCTCTAGTAGTGTTTATGGGCTTTCAATCATCTTACTAAGCATGAAATATCCCAGAAAATATATTTTGTCTGTTTTTCTCACTGCCATAAATAACCGCTGGCAGGGCTATTGTTCTCCTCGTTTGATTTGTACTCCTGTACTCCTCATAGGGGGGAGTGTGCGGTTTCTTTTCTTATTCCTTCTTTCTCTGCTCAAAGTTAGCACTAAATTTAAAATCGGAAGTTATTCTATATTTCAGTAAATAAAATTAGCACACTGGCCCACTGTTCCACACGTAGACGTACACTGAACGTCTACGTGCCAAAATACTGTTGATATTTGCTACTCATAAGTGATATCCGGCTATCTGCAGTATCTACTATTTTGTCCCATGTACTCATGTCCGTATGATGTTGAAGAGAATAGCGAGAGGATGTGAAACTCGAGGTGTTTTTGTTGTTGTTCCTATACTGTAGCTTGATTTCCCTTAAAATATCTGTTATAAAATTAAAAAGTAGTTAATTTATACGTTTTTCGAAGTTTTTTCCCTTTTGCTTTTTTAAATCGATGACATCAAGGCTAACATAATTAGCCTCCGATACATCAAGTAATTTCATACGATAACACTGAGCATGACTGCAATTTTCGATGTAGCTAAAATAAGTTTGTTTTTATGTTTTTTATTTTTTCTAATATTTATTTTCAATACGTATATATATGAATATGTATATGTGTGTGTATGTGTATGTGTGTGTATGTGTATGTGTGAACGCCAACATACATATATATCTATGTGTGTGTGTGTGTATATGTAAGTCTACATTCACAGAAGCATATATATGTTTTTATTTCCTTTTTTTGCGTAAAAACAAAACCTCAAGGTGCATTACATTTCATTTAATGCCCTGTAACCAGTTAACACTGAACCCTACCTCAGAAATAAATATATTGATCGCACTTGCTAAATGATTCATAAATAGATCTATCACTACCCCAGAGGACGTTTCGGTGAATAGTGAAAATGAAAAGTATAAACAGACAAGTGAAATAAAGCGCAATTTGAGCATATGACTCCCGATAAAATTATCTTTCTGTCCTTATGTTGAACAAGCTATGAATTTCATTTTGTGTTTATTTTTGTTCATGTGTTTCTAGATGTGCGTGTTGTGTTGAGCGATGCTTTTTTTATAAATTCTTCGGGACTGACCTTTTCTCAGTACTTGATAATCATTTACGAAGGTGTTTCAATCTGCTTCGGTAAGACGTTTTTTCGTCTTTTCTTATTTCATTTCAGTTAATATTTAAGGAATTCTGAAGAATTCTCTAGTGGTATATAAATTATTCATAAGTTGTAAGCCATCTCTATGTGTAAACAATATCCAAGAAATTATATTTAGAGTGTTGCTCTCAATAACATAATTAGCCTCCGATACGACTATAGTACGCATCGTAAGGTTGTCTATCAATTGTAAGAACCTCTATATTGTGAAATTTCTAAAATCTTATGTGTTATGCATCTCATGTAATAACTTTTTTGGAAATAAAGGGTTTTTATTTCGTTCTTAATTTTTTTCTTTCTTAAAAATTTTTTGGTCAAAAACGGAAAAGTCGTCCTTCCATATTCCCTTACTCCCCAGATTTTGCTCGGGTGGACTTGTTCTTGATTCACAAACAATTTTATCGAAAAAATGTTTATAGAGGGAATTCTAGCAAAATCGTTGAAGCCAGGCCGAAATGTAAAACGAGTTCCATGGACCAAATGAGCATAGACGGAAACGCTTCGGATGTTGCATGTGCACAAAGTAACGGAGAGCACCTCGAAGAGGGCAATTTCTTAGTTAGCACAAGCTACTTCGTTTTTGAACAGACCTTGACAAGCACGATCATCCTTGAATAGCATAGTTCAGAAATGAAAAGGATCGACTGTATTTTCTACCGTCATCGATGACAAATCTAATATTTGTTTTGGTGATGTGATGGGTTCAGTTTTAATGGTACTACATAACTTACTTGGATTCAATCAAGCTTGAATTATCCCTTTTCATATATTTCTGTCAATCTATTTCATCCTATTAAGTGTGAGGTTCTTGCGGTGTGGATAGTAGGAAATGGACGAAGTCAGCTAAAATAAGTATAGGCATTCCAACTTCGCAGAGTTGTCTGAAATGCTGACCCCAAAGTAAGTAATGAGTATATTTTAGGCAATCGTTTTAATGCGAAGTTCACACTGAAGTGTTTCAGTTCATTTTTCCCTATGACTGCGATGCGTAATGACGTGACACATTTACTCTAAATTCTTTTACAGTTGTAGAGTTTTTTATATGGTGGGGAAGCTTATTCCACAAAAGAGCTCCAGAAACTTAACGAGCTTTTTGTCCCGCGTCAGATGAACGGTAACTGACAAAGACATCATTCCTCCGATTTGTTTTTTGTTTGGAATATTGGATGGAAAATTTTTGATCACATCATTATTACTCTGAGGGAGGTACGGAGATAAGAACACTTGTATAGCTTTTTGAATCAAATGAATGAAGTCGCTTGGTGGCTCTTTTCTTTCTTTTTCCTTTCCTTTATACCTTAGTTTCTGTTTCTGTCCATGAATCGTTTTCTTTCCTTCGGGAGGTATTTTCTTCCCCCATGGAGTTAATCGCACGGCACGAGTATTATGTTAATATTTAAAAGAAGATAAAGGACGAAAATCCGCTGCCACCAGGGGGGTTTAACCCTAAAATTAAGTATTACTGAATTAAACTACTGTGCGTGACGATTTTGGTAGCTTGGCCGTAGGGTATAGGCTCGTGTTTCTATGGTGGCAAGTCTATTGTGAAAGGAGAGAAGGGAAATCAGGCGACCTGGAGATTCGAGACTTTATTTGGGAGGTAATTACTGAAAGGCTTGAGCTCGCGTCGGGAGAGGCTTGAGACACAAAGGGAAACCGCAACACGACGATTGTTTCGCATACAATCACAGACAACCAGGCTATGATGGTTTAACAGACATTCAAGAGCCAAACCATGGTAAGATTGTTTAACCGACAATCGAAGGCAAAACCATGGTACGATTGTTAACCGACAATCAAGAACAAACCCATGAATTGAAACCCGGGATATTGAACCAGTTTGAACTTTATCAAATGATAACTAGACAATCAAATAGACACTATAATCGGACTTATGTGAGTCGCTAACAATCCCGCATCGGCTTCAAAGCCCGACGTTAAACCCCTGACTCAATCTTGTCGCGGCCTTCTAAGTCTCACTGCGCTAAGTCTCACCGGAGCCCTAAATGCTGGACTCCTCGCACCCGCGTCCCGGTACTAAGTGATCCTAAGAGATCATCATTACGTAGTCGTGGCCAGCGCTTCCCCACGGAGAGGGAGGGGGGGTTTGGGCAACGGGGGGAGAGTAGGTTTTTGGTGGGAGTCCAGCTTTCCCTGACCAAACTCAGCCGTGACCAACGTAACAAGTGGTCACACGCTCCGTTTCTAGTCGGGGCGAGCGAAGCCGGCAATCGTTTTTATATTAATATGTTCAGATTTTACAATCCCTGACGAATTTACATGGCCGGCGCTAACAAGCGCAGCGACATCGTCATATTTAATGCGGTGAGTTTTATTATACAAAGTCTTCGAAGGCCCCGAACTCCGAGACAAATGGTCATAACCGGCGTTTCTACTTTATGGAATCGTTATAAAATCAATTTTGTCTGTTGCTCTTGGTCTCCGAGCCTGAGAGAGTGAAGACGAATAAACGTAGTTTATTCACATAAATCTGTTTGCGGGTCCAGCCAAGTTTTCTTAAAAGAGCGTAGCATGATCGTATTTCTTGAAATTACCTTTGCATAACACTTTGGCTGCGAAGTTCAGACATATTTCGAACTCTTTTTGAAGATATTGAGGTATATCTTCCCAGACTAGACTGCAGTAGTAGTCCAAACGAGATAAAACTAAAGACTGAGTCACCATTACCCTAGATTTTTTGTCAAGTGTGTCCTTAATTAATGCGATGAAAAAACATTAAAATTCCGGTAATTTTGTTGCACATTGTTTCTCCCTGTGGTTTAAAAGTCATATTTTTGTCGAACCACACACCCAGATATTTTCCTTTATCTGCTGGTTAAAAAAACAATTATCGTCTCCAAACGTTAGCGCAAATTTTGGTAAATTTTTGATCGCATTCTGTGATCCAAAAATAATGCATTGCTCTTGCGTTAAGTTGAGGCCATTATGGTCATACCAAAATTTCAGGCCTCTCAAAAGGTTTTCAGCGTTGGCTTGTGTTTCTTTCAAATCTGCTATCCAACTTGTAATGGCAATTTGTACATCATCAGCTTACATGGAAATTTGTGTGTTTGCCGACATAGTGGGGAAATCATTGATGGTGCTGCTTTTCTGACTCGAGTAACCGAAACTCGAACGATGCAACGGTTCGTTGACAATTCTACAAGTTCTGTATTTCTTGAAAGGATATCGTAAGTATCGGTTAAGTAAGGACCACTCGACTGCAGTTGGGAACGATCTTAACCTTTTTTTTTCTCTGTCATTCCACGCCTGGTGTTTGGTCTTCAACTATAGAATTTTCATGGATGTATCCCATTTGGCCATGCCCTGTAAATACTTCATCTTGCCTGGACTTAACTCTGCAACCTTCTGCAACAACAAAGCGAAATAATTTATTCAATAAAAAGTGACTGATCTCCTCAGGGGGATCCAACTATTGTATTTATGGGTATTTGCGCTCCCAGGGGAATAATTTGTGAGGGCCCGAGCTGAGAGTTAGGTAGGCCTTCCTTTTGTTGAAATAAAATGTTTTTTTTTGTTAAGGAACACCTCTTTTAAGTGCACTGCTTTCCTGTTTTTCAGCACCTACTACTTTCTTCGTCAACATTTATCTTGTTTCATGAACTTCATTCTCAACTTACTGTTTCTATGCCCCTTCTTCATAAATTCCGCGTTCCCTTATCTCCCTACTAAATGGTGCCTTCCTCTATCCTCTCTTCGAAACGCTCTTATTTTTAGCGGTTAGGGACGTTTAAACTAACATATAATCTAATCTAGAAAGTGATTGAGAAATTATTTTACTCCTAAATTCATAAAGGGAAAAAATACAGAGGATCAGAAAACGAACGTGTTTTCGAAAATGGCAAGTTTCAACCCTGCAAAAATATAAATTTACACTTCAAGTTTGAATATCGGTTGCCTACGTCTGCACGAATAACTGTTACTAACCTCGAGTCTGTCGTCTACCAGCTCGCCCTCCCTCCTAGTCTCTCTGATGGCCAGACAGTGGACTGCCGTCTCGAGCGGCGTTTGGCGGCGGTCGCAGCAGAGTAGACCACATTCACGCGCTCTTTGAGTGTCTCTTTGTTCTTTAACAACCTGGGAATAAAAACAGAAAAAATTAACTTAACGACTTCCAAAAACTTTTAGCTTCCACTATCGTTGTTTATAAGCTTGTGAAATTTGTCGGTATGCTACAAATATTACAAGCTAAGGAAGGATGTAATATTGATTGACCAAACGTTCTAATATAAAGTAATAAGGATTTGATGAAACATTCTATCATCTTGTTAGATGGGTTTCTTTCGAAAAGAGAATCTCTATTGCCTAAGAGTAGGGTTGCTTCTCACCAAGCTCTGAATAACCCAGCTCATTAAACCTCCAGATTAGCTAAAAAAACAAAGATGCTAAAAAACTTCATCAACAACATAAATGTTAGTTTTAAATTGGTTATAAATGAATTTTCATTCTTAAAGTAATGCTTTTCCGACACTATATGTGCTCTAAAGGCCAATCGTGATTGTAAGTTTATATTGATTTACTTCTTTTGAGTTAATCACCGACAAATGTACATCGTCGGTGAAATTAGAGCATGATAGCATCGTCAGAGGCATGTTGTATTCACAATTTCATAAGTTTATTTTATGCTTGGCTCTCTGAAGCTGTAATTATTTGCTTTGCAGCGTGAACGATCAATATTGCTTATTAATTTTACATTGAAATTTGGCGTCGTGCAATTCATTGGAGAAAAATTCCAATAAATGAGGCGTAGGTTCTCAATTTATAACCTAAAGAATGAGGCAAACCAGGTTATGAATTGAGATGTTTGGCTTGCCGAATTTCGAGAGCTCTAGTCAGTCACTCAAAAACAATGGCCAGGTTTTCAGTAAGTTTTCTATTACACAATTTTTTCTATTTGTGCAAAATCATTTTGAGTTGCAACATGTGCGTTAACAAGTTTGAAACTTAGATTTGAAATTCTATCATTGATCAAGGATTATTTTCTAACTTTTTAGCTCACTCATGTCGCGAAGGGTTCATAAAGGGTATCAAAGAGCGCTATTCTCAGAAATATTTGCCTTCTTTGCTTTTTCGTTCAACGAAGCTTTTTTCCTTGTGAAAAAATTTGCATAATGAATTTTAATGATTAATTAATTTAAGTTTAAATTATATCCTATGAATTTAATTAATTAGCAATTACTCTAATGGGAGACATGGCTGCCTTAGAAAATTTCCAGTTGTTTCATCATGCGACTTGGTTTTGTATAATTTCACTTCTACTTTCTTTGTGTATTGTATTAAGCACGCTAAGTTTTCGCGCGTAATTGGAAGAGCTTATGAATTCATGGTTCTATTTCATACTCACCGAGGCATGAATCCTTCCCCTGAACGAAAGGCGGAACATGCTTCACAGTAGTCGGCTCGATCAGCTCAAGTACTCAAAGAAAATAAGGGTTTGGTATTAAATTGAACAAGACGCACTCAAGTACAGGATTTTTATACGTAGCCGTTTAACACACAGCTGTCGATCGGATGACCATTACAGCTGAGAGAGACCAGGAGCTGTCAATCTACAACCACTGCGGTGTGTGTGAAGCTACTTGAGATAACTGTGTACGAGGCGGTGGCGTAATAACTAGTGCTTATACTGGAGACTCATGCGTATCATCAGCACACCTGTTGCAAGTGCCACTGCAGTTGTCTCACGACGCTGTAGATGTCCCAGGTCCGTTGCCGCAGCTCGTCGCTGCTGTGGGCAGCTTGCCGAACGCTCGATGTGTGAGCCTGTGATGACATCTCACAGTTACAACATTTCGGTCATGAGATTTTTTTCAGAGATTATTTCAAAACACTTTATCTGGTCTTTATTTTTGATATCAGTCATTTTCTCTATCCGTAAAGTACTTATCAACGACCTAACCTTTCACATGACTTTTTTGGCGCACGTCCAAGTGTCAAGCTCGTACTAGAAAGAAGTCATCAGTGCAGGTAAGCAGGTTACCAGCAAAATTGCCGTCGGTGCATGTAACAGACCATAAGCAAAGTTGTTTTCGATGTAGCCAGTAGACTTACGAAATTTAAGCCGTCAGTGTGTCAGAATACTATCAGAGTTGCCGTCGGCACCCGTAGCAGACTTCCAGCATAGTTGCAGCCGGTGTGAGTATAGTAGACTAACTGCACAGTACTTCAGTAGCCACCAGTGCAACCAGTTGAATACGAGTAAAGTCGTCGTCGGGGTGAGTAGTAGAGTAAACTGCCACGGAAGTAGTAGTCGATGTCAGTAGTAAACTACCAAAAAAGTAGAGGTCGGTGTAAGCAAAGATTACCGTCAAAGTCGCGGTCGGTGTAAATATCCACCTAATAAAAAATTAATACTAGCCATGTAGCCGACCGCAGCCGATTAGCGCTGTATTCATGTGGCCAGTAATCTCTGACTGGTGGATTAGCTCAGAAATGCAAATTTTGGGGCAAACATGTGTTCTCGTGGAGCGCCAGGGCATTGCTCGGCGCTGGAGCACAAGGTGCACGTCGTCTCTGAAATGCACTTGCGCGAACTTGATGGAACTGTGCATAGAGTTGCTTATTTAGATGTTTTATATTTAAATCTGAGCAGTCTTAGCTGAGTTTAGATGTCAAATACCATTTATTGGAGGTTTGATGCATGCCAGGGTATTTTATAAACCATTTTAAGTATTTTGTGAAGTTTTTCATAAAAAAACGGATAAAGGTTAGGTGTGGTAGATTTATCACCCAAGATTTACGTAAAATTGTATTCTTTCTATTCTGATATTCGCATTTAGATTACTTAACTCTATTTGCCTTGCTTCGTTTCTTCGAGAAACACAACAGTTTCAGGACGAGCACAGAATGGCCAGCCCTCCTCAGTAAATCAAGTGTTTGCTCGCAGCGAGCGCACGCGGCTCAGACCTTCAGTCATGCCGGCTATCGTGAATGTTTACAAAGTGTAATTTCATCAGTGAATAAGTTAATAAGTTTGTTTTCTATGATGAATGATAACTGCTCTTATAATCAAGCTCTTCATGGTAGCGGAAGTGATAGATGAAATGAATCATGAAAAATGTGGGAGAAGAGCAGGTTCCAAAACGAGGTAGTTGACAATATTATTCAGCCAATCATAAAAATGTTTTTGAGCAATAGGAAGAGTTAAAAATACTTTTTGTGCAAAGAAACTAGTGAGGTGCTCACACTTTCGTTCTACTTACCTTTCGTTTTATTTTGTTAGCTATGATTTTCTAGCTTTGAACATTTTAGCAAAACGTGTAATGCAAAAACATCTGTCAAGATAAATTTACATGATGAGCTTCTCTTACATGTGAGATCTGTAGGGAAAATACAAGTTCTTCCGACCAGTTTGGTGATTGTTCTAAATCATAGTATTTTTGAATATCCAAATCCTAAACCACGGTTGGAGAACAGATTTAAACCCATGAAGAGGAACTTGTCTTGTAGTATTACTTAACAATAAGAAGAAAAGAACTCGAGATCAACTTGGTAACAATTTCTCATCACTCTCTTTGACCAACAGATGCAAATTCCTGAGAGATTTTAGGACTTGAAATGATTTGTCTATATTTCATATTTACCATTTTGAAGCTTTCAAAATTTTTCACCTAGTTTGCTCTGAAGTGTATAGGGCTGTAACAATATGCTTTAAACATAAAAGAATATTCTTGGGCAAATTAAGCATAAAAAGAATGTTCATTTATGTTCTAAAATTGTGCCGTCGTGGCTACTACTTTCGGAGAATCAAAGTCGGAGACGATTTGGCGGAGTTTACTGTAGGTCTGAGCAGGGGCTGGGCCGGTGCTACCAGCGGGGAGAGCTCGATCAAAGTGCGATTACTCAGACACGACAAGCGCTTTTATGTGGCTCGGTACACGAATACACGAAGGGCGGCACATACCTCCCCCTCATACGAAAA
>JACJUY010009718.1:17124-31983 GCA_014220935.1 Platorchestia sp. MABIK | reverse complement strand
AATGAGTGCATTACGCGCGTAACAAACTTGTGCGTGGGTCATGTCATTCTAAATATTACATTACAGCTGCCGGGACAGTAGCCACTTGCTCCAATTTCATGACCATTTTTATAGACTGCCTTCACTGCTATGAACATTAAGCTGTATTGTGGTTGGGGATCTTGCTTTTTTATAGACTTCCTTCATTGTTATGAGTAATACGCTGTTTTGTGGTTGGGGGTCTTCATTTTTTATAGACTTCCTTCATTGCTCTCAGTAAAACGCTGTGTTGTGGTTGGGGATCTTCATTTTTTATAGACTTCCTTCATTGTTATGAGTAATACGCTGTTTTGTGGTTGGGGGTCTTCATTTTTATAGACTTCCTTCATTGCTCTCAGTAAAACGCTGTGTTGTGGTTGGGGATCTTCATTTTTTATAGACTTCCTTCATTGCTCTGAGTAATACGCTGTTTTGTGGTTGTGATCTTCATTTTCATAGACTGCCTTCACTGCTATGGGTCATATGGGTGATTCACTGCTATGGGTTTTATTGTTCGGATTTTCATTTGTATCGACTGCCTTCATTTCTATAAGTGTTACGCTGGTTCCATTGAGTTAAAAAATAATAAAACTGCGGACTAACCGCACATGCGCCGCACCAACGTCCTCCCATCAAGCTCTCAACTTTTAGACGATACTTGACTTAGCCGCAAATCATGTACAAGCGAATGATGGATGTATAGTTAATTTTCACAATATTTGAGGATAGCTCAAGCACAATCGCAATCTGTACATTAATGAAATCTTACATCTAGATATACGAACTCACGACCAAACATCATTGCACATGCGGTGGAGAATTTGTAGTGTTCGCGCAAAAGAGAGCACTGTACAGCATTTCTCCATTGATCCTGACCTAAATAAAAAGATATTCCCATCCTCAACGCCAAATGCCTTACAAGGCCAAATGTACTGCCGTTCACTTGCTAGTCCATCGATTGTTCGTAAATTGTCACTTTGGCATTCTTTAGGCACTGGTCAAGTAAGCATTGTATTCCCGTAAACATGCTCCGAGGAATGTTTTTTTTATGGTAATGAACAAAACCTCTAATGTTAAATGATTCATTTAATAATATCAATAACTTTTACATTTTTGTCTTTGTACAATTTTGATAAACAAACAAATGCTGTTTCGGCTGCTGTTCGTCTGAGAAAATTTCACTTTTCTGATTCGCTAGAAACAACAAATCGTATCGATGTGAAAAAATTAGGAATAAAAACGTTTTATTAGCTAGCCCTCAACCATAAATGATCTAATTATTTCAATGATAACGCATAGTTGATTGTCCATTTAGTTGGTTGGATTAGATCAAGTTAGATAAATGGTTTGTTTTGATGTTAGCTTGCACTCTATCAACCAGCTCGTTTGTCATCTGCCAGCAATTCGTAAATTAATTTACTTAGTTTTTATGAGTATATGAAGTTGATGCCCAAATTAGTGTCATATTAAACCACTAATCTAACTTTAACTTTTTTAATTTAAAGACCTACTGCATATGGACGATGAACTTTACATAAAAGCATAATAAATTTAAATTGCTAGAGCTGACTGATATGAACAAGCGTTGAACGCTCCTTCCAGAAAGTTATTGATACACTTATGCTCAAATTTACTGATACCAAATTAACCATTTTGAAAATTAATAGGTTCATCAAACCTGCAAAGGTCCAGAGGTCTTTTCAACGGATGAATACATGTGAATGCCTCAACTCATGCACTAAAACATTTGAATAAAATGAATGCCTAAATGTGAATGTTTCAACTCTTGCACTAAAATCTAGGAATGAAATGAATGCCTAAATCTAAATGCCTCAACTCTTGCACTAAAATCTAGGAATAAAACGAATGCCTAAATGTAAATGCCTCAACTCATGCACTAAAACATGGGAATAAATTTCTTCCAATATCTCGTACCATTGTACTATCAAAAATATCTGCGCACACAGTGTGATGACCTGAATAAGCTCGAAATAAACCATTAGCAATGAAGCCCTGGTCTTCCAACTAATGTTCACTAGTCACTGAAGAAGAGTGTAGCCAAATTCTGCATGACCACGCTATGTTATCTACAATGCCTCTCTTATTAATGACGAAGCTTCGCCCTGACTGGGCCCAATAACTAAGCAGTTAGTCAACGATCAAATAAAGTAGACTATTGTCAGATATATCGGCTGCAGATACTACATCGGCAGCCGGAAATTATCATGAATTGTTCACGCAGTCCCGAGACTTAGATTAGATGGCGCTCTACGTCCATCCTTTAAAGCCACTCGCTTCTGTCAGTCTCATCGATCTTGACTACTAAAAAGAAGAAGAAGCAGCATAGCAAATAAGGCGCTTTAACAATTACTCATTGAGAGACCAATTTTGTCTTTTCTTATTCACTCCAGGGCATGTATCCCTAAACGAACTGATCTATTTTATTCGTTTTCTCGTGGAAAACATTTCATTCGAATGCGTCATGTTAGAAGAAACAGCAACTGTAGAATGACTTATTTTCGATAAGTGGGACCGTCATGTGAGACAGATCGCCCCAGCTGCAGCATTTGTCAAATTCACTCATCATATGGTAGAGCAAGAGGACTTTCAGATAACAATCAGAGACGTAACATTGTTTTCGAAAGGATAAATAAACACATGCAAATGATGTTACGAAATTTCGAATCTTTATGCTCTATGTCGATCACGTAACGCATAAAAGCAGTCTTGAGATGGGCCGAAAAATCAATTTGGCCAAATACCGCGCTCTGAAAATAATTTACGAAATGCTCTCCAAAATTCGCTCGTGGAAACATCATTGAAGCGTGTTCGTGTGCTAAATGAATACGGTTTTCCGAGTGCATCCTAGACTAAATTACGAGCACGTACACGCTGTAAGCACATGTCGAACGTCGCAGAGAGAACATAAAAACGTGTCTTAGTGAATGTTGGACGCGCATCGACCGGCGCTGGAGAGCCCCGGAATGACGTGTTGGTAACGGCGGCGGTGCATAATAGAGCCGGCAGCTCCTGACCAGCGGCCAGCACAATGGACTTCTGCGGCCTGAACAATGCAAAGAAACTCGGCAAAATTGATGAGATGTTTCTGGACAGAACCAACCGGTCCGGTCAGCTGCTCGAGTTGGTTCGCTGCTGCTGTCAAAGCTTGGCACACCACAATGCAAGGTGAGCATTTGTTAAGAAATCTTCAGCATTTAACGGAACCCAGTGACCATGAAGGGATTACTTTTGGTCGCAACAACCCCTCCGTAGCTGATTTCAAAAGTGACCAACATGGATGCTGAAATAAAAGGGAAGTTAAGATTTTAAGTATCCGTGATAATGGAGGAAGAAATAAAGGGAGGACACTTCTGATTGGTTTCATAAAAGCTCGTAAAAAAACTGACGACGTCCGTCGATTTGTCTGCTTCGCACCTCATCATCACTACACAATTGATGAGTGACAGCATTGGAGCCCGTAAAAATCTTGGAAATAGCTCACGTACAACGTCCGTGAGTCTTACTGTAAGAAAGTAATAACCTGAATTGGCTTTCAAACATAGCCTTGCTGGTGGAATTCGCAGAACCCTATTGTGAAAACTAAATTGAACTGCATCGCGAGCAAATTCATAAAGACGAGTGCCCATCCGCAATTCCAAAATAAATTAAAGACGTTTGTCTATTCACCATTCGTATGTAAATTAAATATCTGTCAATTGTAAAAAACAATTCCCAAGTAAATTGAACATTAAACATCTATGTCAAGAGTAAAATACATGGAAAATGTACAGAAATCTGAATGACGACTACTTTAGCAAATATTTCCAGTTCACATAGTCTAGCATCTTTCTAGATTTTGAAGAAAGAATACACAATTTAAATGTTTTCTTGACTGATGATGCACAGCCACGAGAGTAATATTCTCGTCACAGACAACGAAATTATTACAATGACCATGCAAGCCAACCGTGACTTAAGCAATGGACTACATGAAAGGGAGAAGGTTGACAAATGCGACACAACTGTTATTAGCAGTTGACAAATCTACTGGCCGAAATGCTGGGGTGTAGAGGGGACACCGCTGGCATTCAGGCAGCGTCAGATGCGATGGTCTTATTTTGCACTCCTGATTAGGTTGTCACCCATCATGTTTCTTCACAGGATGGTTCAATATTTATTACATTTTTCTCCTACAATATCGAAACTGTTTTCCAGAGTTTTGTACATTTGGAAAGGAAAGAACGTGCCTGTGCATAAACTTTTTCTTCTCAAATATTGAAGATGTTCTCTGGAATTTTGAACATTTTGACAAAAGAACGAACCTGTGCATAAGTTTCCATGTTCCGTTTCCGGGGATTAAATCCGCATCAAGGTTATGAGTAAAATTTCATGCATTCATTCGTTTAATTTTGAAATCTCGATTGATTTTTTAAGGCTACGAAATTGGCAGCAATTTGCAGAGCTTTATCTTCGAATCGCAGTATTTCTCTTTGACAATATATTGAATTTTTAAACTTCACTTCTGATTTAGGCCAATAAGTATTAATTGTTGAGCGAATTGTTTTTGACCAAACTTATCCATACGACCCGTTGGAATTGCTACTCACTCTCTTGAATGCGTTAGCAAGATTTATTGAATAATTAATGATTAAATAATGCCTCTTTGTGATCTTTCATAGCTGCGAAGTGAATTACTATCGTAAATTTTCTTTCAATCTGTCGAAAAGTGCACTTAAGTCATGTGTCAATGTACGTATTTATTTCCCCGGTTTTTCTAACACATCTGTGCGCTTTCATTCCTATTTTCACGTTTTTTTCACACTGGGGCCAGCCCCACACTCACCTACAATGACTACAATATTAACTGATAATACCCTTGGTGTATTTATTTATTTATATTTTATTTGGTGTGTGCCTCTTCCGTCTCTCTGTCACGCTCATGAGGTTACCTAGTGACAGTATCTGTGATACGAGTTTGAACAATACACAAGTGCAAGAATATTTGTTAGTCATCCTCATCTAGAAAATTTATTCAAAGGAAATGTTGAATCCCGTCATTTTTGATGGGCCGTGTACACTACCCAATCTAACTTTTTCGCCGCCTGCATGCATGTTTTTCACCGCCTAAGCGATTTGATCGCTTAAATCGCTTATGCGGAGAAAAACATGCATGCAGGCGGCGAAAAAGTTAGACTGGGTGTGTAGTATATAATAAGGCAGAACGCAGGGTGGCAACACCGACCATAAAATTACGGTCGCGAGACGGTGCTGAGCAGAACATCGGTGCGTCGTCCGGCTAAGCAAGTCATTATCGAGCTCCTCTGCACATTTTCTTTTAATAATCAGGTACCGGATTTTCGATCAATCTTATGTCGTTGCAGTACAGCTGGCAGTGTAATTCCAATCACCTCAACTTACGCAGCCAGATGGAGTGGTGTGACGAAGCAAATCATTTGAAAATCTGCACCTTGAAGTCGCATTTTTCCAGCATTTTTTTCCTTTTCAATGTCACACCTAAAGTAGCAGTATTCTCCTTTATCCAAAACGGGTTAGAAGTACAAAATTTTCCTTAAATTCATTATCCATTACACGTTATTTATCAAGTTATTTACCACACGCACGTTGATTTACTTAATTACGAAACTATAGTAAACACAACCTATTTCAAGTAGCGCTGAGCCCAACGGACTCAACCTGTTTGTCTGTTCAGTCATATACGAACATCTTCCATGTGACAGAGATGTAGCTTTATTCTATATACATTTAATGGACACAAGAACCATGCATTTTTTCTGACATTTACCACTTGATGTCGTCTGTTCTATTATATACAAACATCTTCTTTGTAACTTATTCTACAAATATTTCATGAACACAATAACTAGTCATTGTTCTAACATTTAGCATTTGATGTCCTCTGTTCTATTATATACAAATCTTTCCTGTGACAGAGATGTATAGCTTCATTCAATAAATTTTTTATGGACACAAGAACCATGCATTTTTTTATAACATTTAGTTCTAGATGCCATTACACGCAGCGTTAATACTTCACGGAGGTCAACATAATTTGGAAATAAATCTACTACACAGATGTTCCAAAATAAAAAAAGACTGATGTCTGAAACGCACTTGATTAATGTGCATTGATTGGAAGTCACCTAATCATTCATGGGTCAGGCTACCAACGACAATATTGACGCAGGCAGTAATGGTAAGGGATGGCTGTGTGTGTGTGTGTGGAGATAGATGTGGGCGAGTTAAAGGCGCTCGAGAATGGCCAAACCAAACAGTGCTGTGTTGCTCGTATACTCAAGTTACATATTTTGGTTCTTAAAAACGTAAGGCTCCACTATTTCCTAGCCCGTGATTTGATTTATGGGGCAACGAAAACGATATTTTGATGCTTAAAAACGTTAGGCGGTACTTGAACTATTTCCTAGTACGTGGTTTGATTTATATGTTAACGAAAAGGGTGCTGAGCGTTGTGGTGTATGTATACTTAAGTTATCTTGATTATTTAAAACGTGAGGCTGGACTTGAACTATTTCCAAACAAATAATTGTATTTATATGGCAACGAACACGCTGTTGAGATACTGAACGAATGAGTATTACAATTGATTCGGTAGTAAACAAAACTTTGCAGGATATATTTTTGTGGGAAGGCGTTCTTCAATCACATGAACATTGTGATGCATATTTTGCGGGTATGATGGTTAGCGGATCCGAAAGCGAAGGAATCTTTCAGCTTCATTTTAGTTTTATTTCAAAATTCACTTCCACAAGCAACTGAACTACATTCAATTTATCGTCAAATTTTCATCTTGATGTGCTCTGTGAAGCTCAATTTCGATCGGTAATTTGTTCGTTTTTCTGATGCCGCTGTAACCTGATGCCAGAGCCAATCAATAATGGTGTTTGTAGGAGCGATATTACGATCAAAAAAACTAAGATTGTAGAGAGTTGAATAACAGAAGGCCTCTGCATACTTCAATCTCATGACCATAAGTTTAGCCTCAAGACAGTTACGGTGTATTTGGTCTTTTCTAGCTGTGGTGTATTTGGTCTTTTCTAGCTGTGGTGTATTTGTTCTTTTTCAGTGATGTATCATGAAAGACGTATTGAACGTCCGCAGTGCCAAATTATCCAGGCTTCCGATGCTCTTCCCCTTTAATTATTTTCGCATTTCAAGAAAAACGAAGAATTACGCCGCTCATGATGGTATTTTAAGCTGGAGGAGTATGGTAGAGCTCAAAATGACTGTGAACGGGGATATTAAGAGTGTATGTGGCGTCGTCAATTGGGTAAGGTTCAATTCTGAGTATGGAAGTACTTACCAAAGAAAATCTGTTCGAGTTAAGGATGGCTAGTTAAGGAGATGTCAACGTACAAACGAGATTCTAAACTTGAATTTGGGAGCGAACAATTTAAAACAAATGTTAAACACAGCTGACGAAATGAGTGAAAAATAACGATTTTTGGGTAGGTCAGCGCTACACCTGATATTTCCTGGCTGTGTGTATACAATTTTTGTCATGCAGGTCATGACACAATGAATTTTAAGAACAGTCAGGAAAGGTGATTTCGAATACTGTATCCCTAGCACGACATTCTGTTCCCCTCACACCACAACACAAAAACGAACAAGTTGTGCGTGGAGTTCCAAATAAACATTGTGGACTGGAATCGACCGTACTGGGTTTGCACCAACCGTAATAAATTGGGAACAACCCTACTGGATTAAAATCAACGCTAATATTTAGAATTATCCCAAATGGATTTGAATCACCCATATCAAATTTGAATCAACCGGAATAATAGATTTGAATTACCCCAATGGATTTTAATCAGTACGACTAGATATAAATTTCTCAGTGTGACCACCGAGTGCGTGCACCTGAATACACATGGTACTTGCAATATACACCTGGTACTTGTAATGTACACCTGATACTTGTAATGTACACCTGGTACTTGTAATGTACACCTGATACTTGTAATGTACACCTGGTACTTGTAATGTACACCTGATACTTGTAATGTACACCTGGTACTTGTAATGTACACCTGGTACTTGAAATGCCCGCCTGGTACTTGTAATGTACACCTGGTACTTATAATGTACACCTAGCACTTGAAATGCACACCTGGTACTTGTAATGTACACCTGGTACTTGTAATGTACACCTGGTACTTGTAATGTACACCTGGCATTTGTAATGTACACCTGGTACTTGAAATGTACACCTGGTACTTGTAATGAACACCTGGTACTTATAATGTACACTTGGCACTTGAAATGCACACCTGGTACTTGTAATGAACACCTGGTACTTTTAATGTAAACCAGGTATTCGAAATGTACGCCTGGTATTTGTAATGCGCGCCTGGTACTTTAAATATACACATGTACATGTAACACGCACATGGTACTTGTAATATACTCCTGATACATGTTATATACACCTGGTACTTGTAATGTACACTTGCTCATTATAATGGCAGCCAAGTACAATGGAGGGAAAAGTGTCAATTCTTCGTCTTTTAGATCATTTATCGCTCGTAGCAATGGCTTGTAGTGATTGCTTGTAGCAATTGCTTATAGCAATAGCTTACAGCAATTGCCTATGGCAATAGCTTTCAGCAATTGCCTATAGCAATAGCTTACAGCAATTGCATCTAGCAATTGCTTTAGCGATAGTTCACAGCAATTGCTTTTAGCAATTGCTGGTAGAAATTTCTTATAGCAATCGCTTGAAGTAATTGCTTGTAGCATTTGCTTGTAGTAATTACTTGAGGATATAGTTTGCAGCAATGGCTTGTAACATTTACTTGTAACAACCGATTGCAGCAATCGCTTGTAGCAATTGTTTGCAGCAATCGCTTGTAGCAATGGCTGGGCGCGAATGTAGCAATCAGAGAATGATTTGTAGTTTCAGGCCATTTTATTCAGGGAACTGTATCTCAGCGCTCCGGAATGATTTTCCATTGTCACGCTGAGAAGCAAGGCGGTAAATGCCACCTTAGGTAACAGTCGATCGGTTCAAGGTCGGCCAAGCTTTTCTCTTTGCGTTCAAGTGAGAAAATCCGAACGATGAAATTATGAGAAGAAAATCCGGTGCGTTTGCAAGGTCTAAACATCTGAAAACACCGGTTAATCTGGTATTTATGATCAATATAAACGATTAATCTTCACTACGCACTCAATGCTACACTCATTAGAACTTTACAATCAGTGACTCACACCCTCAGTAAGCTACACAAGTTAGAACTCAAGATCACTGACCTCATATTAGTACTTGAGAACCAGTCACTCACAGCCTCAGCGCGCAACACAAGTTAGAACTCTAGATGACTCACAGTCTCGGAGTGTACGGGGTGAGTAACGAAGATCAGCGTTGGATAGAAGTTACTTGTATTAGAAATAAAGGTCACTCACAGCCTTGGTGTGCACGGGGTGAGTAAAGAAGATCAGCGTTGGATAGAAGTTACATGTATTAGAAATAAAGGTCACTCACAGCCTCGGTGTGTACGGGGTGCGTGGCGAAGAGCAGCGCGGGGGAGAGCGCGGCCTGCGGGCTGAGGAGGCGGGTAAGGAGGCGGACGTAGAGGAGGCAGACGAGGGAGTGGAGGGCCACGTTGCACACGTGGTACCAAGCCGGCGACAGCCCCACCACCGAGTGCGTCAGTCTGCCGGTGCGGCGGAAGGGTTCAGGGGCTCTTAAGGGGTTCGTCAGATTTTGAGTCGAAAAAGGCAAATTTGAAGTTTTGATGTTGGATTTTGGGTATAAAATTTCATATTTTTGGTTCAAAATGGTGAATTTAAAGTATTTAAGGTCGGATTTTGGGTAACAAACGTGAAATTTTGAGCTCAAATCGTTAAATTTAAGGCACAAAAAGTCGAATCAAATGTTCAATTCATCAAATTTTGAAACAAAGCGTCTAATTTTCGGTACAAAACGTCAAATAATGGTAATAAAACATCAAATTATGAGCATAAAACGTCAAATTGTGAACACAAATCGTCAAATTGTGAGCACAAAACGTCAAATTGTGAGCACAAAACGTCAAATTATGAGCACAAAACGTCAAATTGTGAGCACAAAACGTCAAATCATGAGCACAAAACGTCAAATTGTGAGCACAAAACGTCAAATTGTGAGCACAAAACGTCAAATTGTGAGCACAAAACGTCAAATTGTGAGCACAAAACGTTAAATTGTGAGCACAAAACGTCAAATTGTGAGCACAAAACGTCAAATCATGAGCACAAAACGTCAAATCATGAGCACAAAACGTCAAATCAGGAGCACAAAACGTCAAATCATGAGCACAAAACGTCAAATCATGAGCACAAAACGTCAAATCATGAGCACAAAACGTCAAATCATGAGCACAAAACGTCAAATCATGAGCACAAAACGTCAAATCATGAGCACAAACCGTCAAATCATGAGCACAAAACGTCAAATCATGAGCACAAAACGTCAAATCATGAGCACAAAACGTCAAATTGTGAGCACAAAACGTCAAATTGTGAGCACAAAACGCAAAATTATGAGCACAAAACGTCAAATTGTGAGCACAAAACATCGAATTTCGGGTACAAAATGACGGCCCACTTCGAGCAACTGCTTCATCGGAATCGTCTATATTTATCAAAGACAGGCATGAAAAAATTGATATTCGAAGAAAAATATCATTGACATCTCAGGAAGATTTTAATCCAGATCCCAACTTGCTTGTTCAATTTCAGGGCTTCAAGGCTACGTAGAGAGAAGTATAGCGGTCGAATTTGGTGTGTCAGTGACTTGCTATGGTACTTATATTCTTTAGAAGTTGTTGCTGACATTGCAACACTTTTTAGTATTTAACGAAAGCGCATTCTCTGATAGGGCGTAATTGACAACAATCACATGGGGCAGGAAAAATGTTTCGCGTTTTTTCATGGGACCGAAATTTAAGATTTACCTTTTACATAAATTTCAGTTATTTCCCCGTGCAAAATATTTTGAAACATTTCGTTACAACAGTGAAATGAAAATTTTTTTGGGGAGAAAACGTCAAAAAAACGCCGTTTTTTTCGGTTAGAATTAGGTCGCAATTTGTGAATAAAGTTTTATATGCCATCGTAATATTTCATTCAAGGCAGTCGTGTATTTTCACAATTACATGTAATTAAACTTAGGTCATTATATATATTATTCCTAGACTAAGCATTAAAGCTTTATTATGGAATTAGACGTCCCTGAAGAATTATGTTTTCTAAATTTGTGCTCGAAAGCAGAGACTTGTTCTATTTTTTAACCGTTTTTTCAATTCATTAAGTAAAATGTTCACATGATGCATAATCATAACCTCAGGAATATTCCTCGCACACAATGCCTCCAAAAATTTCTTTCCACCACCATTGACCATTTGTCGTTCAGAAGTTCTCAAAAATACCTAAGTTATACCCAAAAATACCTAAGTTATACCTAAAAATACCTAAGTTATACCTAAAAATACCTAAGAAACACCAGTGTAATTTTTCAAACGAACAGTCGTCATGGTGGAGCTTCAATGCGATAAAATTTGCCAAAAACCAACTCTGTAATAATTTTATGTTCAGAAACTGTTCAGAACTCTGACATTTTAAGGTTTACTCCCAAACGCATGATGTCAACGAATTCAAAACTTCCAGGTTTCCTCCTATACTCATGATAGCGACAAATCTAAAGCTTTGAGATTTACTCGCAAACGCATGACATCGACCAATCTAAAACTTTGAGGTTTACTCCCTAACCCATGAAATCTATCAATCCAAAATATCAAGGTTTGCTATCAAAACGCATGAGATCGACCAATCGTACTTCATTCATCATTCTTATTCCCCGATGGAGAGAAAAGAGCTGTTTTCAAACCTATGTGTGCACCCTATCGAGTGTTCAGGAATAATTCCGGAATTCACGCCAATGATTGCATTTTTAATCAACATTGAAATAATAATGCTAGGTGATAACCCTTCAGCTGGCTCGAACCAGTTTCCGAGCAGCATTTCAAATTCATTCTATTGCCCTCCGGTGGAGATTTTTGTACCGTCTGGTGCACGAGCAGCGCTGGATGAGACACGGAGCTATTAACACGAACATGCAGCTGCGTAAAAACGCAAGAATGCATTCTTAAAATGCGAGTGACTTTTCAAAGTGGAGTTTGCTGACCTGAGGGCGCGGATGAATTATTATTATTATTGTTTTTCATAATAAAACACATATTCATATATTGATGAATTATTATATGTTTTCACAAACAATGTAATGCTGTCATATTTATAAAGCGAGGAAGAAACCTGAATATCACGGAGGTACGTCGAACTAAAATGCATGATTTTCCGACTGAAAATCCAGCATAGAATATTCGTTGTGCTTCAGATTGTCTGTCCTCCATGTTTATCCATGAGCAATATTTGACCAATTGAGTGTCTTTCTGATCAATATTTGATCTGATTAGGCACGAGAAAGATACACTAGTTACATAGCACAGCACGCAACGCACTCAGATATTCATGGCCTACTAGAAATCTTGACTTGGCAAGAGACTTATGAGGCTTGTTGAGCTTAGACAGGAAATTTTCTTCTGCATGCCCGAGCATCAGTCTTCCTGAATATGAAATATATAATAACTCCCATTACTGACGTCATTTGTTGGAGCATGAAAAATATTGGAAGTGTAGCTACATTCTGAGAATGTAACGCGTTCGATACAACGGTCTAGAAATTAGAAATGATCAGATACTTTGATTTACGCGCTAACAGAATGGTATTCTGATCAATCAACCGTAAGTCCATGGCGATTTAGGAAGAGAAATACTACAGTTTGTGACATGAAATTTACGCAGTAAATGCGCGTTGTGAATATTGATGATGGTACTCATCAATCTAAGAATGTGAGCCATGACGTGAAGAACGCTTGTAATTTCGTACCATTAGAAGAGCCACTTTTACGCTGTAAAGATTACTTTCTTCACTGGAGACTTTTGAGCCGAAGTTCATTCTTATTTATTTATTTCATTAAACTTTAGTTCATTTTCTAGAAGAATTCACTTGCGTTTATGAAACGGGAAATCTCTGCTATGCGATAATCTACATACATCAGAAACATTCATTTTTGCGGTCTGTGGTTCAGGCAAAATTAATTACATTTAGATTTTAGTTACAGGTTGCTTTCGCGTCGGTATGAGTAAATAAAGAAGAAGTTAAACAGTTCAGGCAGCCAGCCTTATCAGTGAACGAGGTCAACGGAACTTCAGTCAATAACCTCGAGAAATTCTAACGACCATGTTTTCCTCTTCACGTACTTCTCAAAGTGAATTGAATTGTCTAAAATTTACAGGTCGCCATCATCGAGCTCGTATACTCAGGAAAGGGACAAATATGTTAAAAGTTATTTCTTTTCTAGAGTGTGAGACAAACCCGATTACTTATCTGTCATACTTTCTACAAATGGTCAGAGCTGGAAAATATTCTCTTCAAAATACCTTATAGTGGTAAAAATTTCTCTTCAAATACCCTATATTGGTAAAAATTCTCTTCAAAACACCCTATGTTGGTAAAATATTCGCTTCAAATTACCTTATAGTAGTAAAATATTCATTTCAAGAAACCCTTCTGTGGTAAAATGTTGACTTCAAAATACCCTATAGTGGTAAAATATTCATTTCAAGAAACCCTTCGGTGGTAAAATGTTCACTTCAAAATACCCTATAGTGGTAAAATATTCATTTCAAGAAACCCTTCGGTGGTAAAATGTTCACTTCAAAATACCCTATAGTGGTAAAATATTTATTTCAAATAAGCCTTCGGTGGTAAAATATTATTTTCAAAATACCCTTCCCAACATCTACCGCCGCTCTGAAGCAGTATTAGCAAGATTTTAAAACTTACATTTTATGAGTGTCTCTGGTAGGAAGAGGCAAATATGTCGCAAGATTAACTAGTAAGGGGACCTTAAGCCTGAGGAATAAATGCTAATGCAAAAGGGAACAGAACAAACACTGAACGGTCAGTTAAGCGAGTGTTGCAGAGAGAGCTACGGATTCAGTATGAAAAACAGGCAGCGCTAAAAGTGAAACGATTGGTGGAGGAAAAGACTGATTAACTTGATTTTCTATTCACTCTCAGCCAGCAAAACGAAGAACGAAGGACGTCTAGAGGTTGGAGATTATGAACGTGGAAGATTTTCAGCTATTATGACATCATGAAACAAGATACGATTGTGTTCATAAATATGTGATGTAATAATTTTTTTGAAACAATGCATTCAAAGGGAATTACTGTTTTTTTAATGTTTTGAATTGTGATAATGAAAGACCTTCTTCAGCCATGAAAATTACGTTTGATAAAGTGGAAGACGGTGTAAAATGGAGTAGGTTTCACATAAAGAAGCCTGTTGACAAAAAGAAGCAGAATTAAACCGTCATAGCTCCTTGGTGTCAGCAGAATGTGTATTGTTCAAATTCTCCTCGTGTTAAAATTCTCAGCAAATTGATAATCATCTCAATAAAAATATACTGTAAAGATATGAAATGCAACGTTTAAATGTCAATGACGTTTCCATCAACTTGATGATAATCTTTGTTTTAGTAACATGATTCACAACTTGCTGAGAATTCCAAGGCACAAGAAACTTGAACCATAAGGAATAACCTAAATACAAGTTTACTATCTGTATCACTCCGCAGGAATCTGAGCTAATATTGCGTTAAAGTCGAGTTCGAATGAATGAGATAAACAAATTTAATGATTAAACAATTCGTTTGGAGGGTTAGAATTTTTATTGAGGATCTATGTAGGAGCGAGTT
>JACJUY010009717.1:14992-27189 GCA_014220935.1 Platorchestia sp. MABIK | reverse complement strand
TCATCATTTGAAGACACCTAAAATGCAGCTCACTAACGATCAAAGAATTTTCATCGTATTAGAATATGAAGCAACAAAGAATTTTCATCGTATTAGAACATGAAGCAACGAAAAAGTGTGATAAGGTTAGAGTAGCATTTAATTTATTTTTAATTTTCTAACTGCGATACAAAGTTTTCTTATCGGACGAGTACCTTTCTGGGAATTTTTCATTAATTGTTCATCGATCTTTTTACAGTTTTTCGTTGCTTCATTTTCCAATACAATAAAAATTCTTTGATCGTTTGTGACCTGCAATTTAGGTCTCTTCAAATAATGAAATAAGGGAGTAAATAACCACTCAGAGCGTTTAAATACTTGGTGGTGTGTATTAAATTATTATTTTAATAATAAATTATAATTAAAATTATTTTCAACAGTAGGTATTGAGGAATGAAGAAGAACACCAGTGTTGTTTTTAAAACCTTTCCTTTGAACAATTAGTTTTTCTACCTCTTTCAGTAAATCGATCACTGTCAAGGGGTTATTAAACGATTTTCCAAAAACTAGACAATTCGTAACGGAAACAAAATTTTCTACATTGTGAAAAAAAGATATTTCAAATATGTTAATTTACAGCGGAGGTATAATCAATTAAAAACTTGGGGACATTCTTGTGGGACACGCGATATAATGTAGACGCTCCTCAGAGGGATACAACTATTGTATCTGTGGGAACTCGCGCTCCTTGGGAGGACAATGTGAGGGCCCGAGCTAAGAGTTAGGTAGGCTTTCTTTTTGTTGATATAAAATGTTTTTGTGATGTTAAGGACCACCTATTTTCGGTTCACTGCTATCCTGTTTTTAACACCTACTTTCTTCTTCAACTTTGATCTTGTTTCATGATATTTTCTCTCAACTTACTATTTTTATCCCATTTCTGCACAGATTCCGCATTCCTTTAAAACGTTGATTGATTAAAACGTTTGTGCGATTGCTACGGTTGGTTCGGTTAGGTTGTGAGTAGCAGAATTTAGAAACCGACTGCACTACTCAAATCCATTCTTGTCCTTTAGAAAAATGTGAGAAATATAAGTGTACGATAATTTTTACCTGGTATGCTAAAATCAATTGTAAAAAAGGTAGTAAAATCATGGAAATGCTATTAATTTATGCCGGTATGCAAATGAGCAATTTACTTAGAGGTTCACATGTGTCCCAAAACGTAGTCCACGTGTTGCCTCCATACTAAATGGTGCCTTCCCTTTCCTCTCTTTAGATCTCATTTGTTGCAGATAGGGAGGCTTAAATTAACCAATAATTCAATCTATAGTGCAAACGAGCGTTGAAAGGAACTTTGTGATATGGAAATTTCATTCCCATTCTCATATTTATGTAGTTGATATTTGTTTGTTACATGCAGCATTTTAAACGGATTGTGATTTTATGTTTAATTCCTATATTATTTTGGTGTGCCATTGGTGGGAAGGCTGTGATTAATGGAAGTAAGATATTCATGTAATTTTTAATGTAGAGAATGTTTAATTTTTGTAAAAAAAGTTAAAGAAAGAGTGGGATTCCTTGTCATTTCTAATGTATTGTCTTATGTACCTGAGCTCCCAGTTGCACGTGCATCGATCTCATTGGATGTACAATATTGTACTGAGCTTATTGGGTCAATACATTCACAATGCATTAAGTTTGAATGTATTGTAAGATCCGAAGATCCAGTGCAATATTGTACACCCCGTAAGGCGAGGCACGTGCAACCGGGAGCGATTTTTTAACCTATAATCCATGGACGGCCAGCCGCGATTCGAATCTGGTTCTGAGGCGGTACACGGCCGGTAGGTAAGGCGGGTCACGGGTGATTCGCGGGCGATATTGTATCCGATAACGGGGACATTTAGCCTCTAAACCGCGCGTATTCCAACCAAAAAACAACAGTATTGCCAACGCCGTTCCACCGGCGATACGGCCTTAATTTTCAATTGGGAACAAAGGGATTTTATCGAGAAAGTTCCCCGCCAAGCCCAAAGAGCAGGCGGGGCAGCAGAGCAACCTTCGCCAATCACCGTCTGAAGAACGCGCGCTGCTCCTCCGAGGGAAGCCCGTGTACAGCAGCGACTCGAAAGAAACCGTTTTGAGTCGGTTATGATCGAGCCTCTTGAGCAAGCAACGACGTCGTTTGATGATAATACATTTAAGTTCTATTCTCAGTAGAAATTTGATAATTACTCAATTGTGTTGCGAACAAAATCTTATTTAACTTTCCTCAGCTATAAAATCAAATGAAGATCATCACAAGACGATCATTCCTAGAAGATCTTTTCTTGGTGTTGAAATCTGGTATCTTCTATGAACGGTAGTCGTTGGCATTGCTTAGGATTTAAAGTTAATGTGAATCCCATAGTCAATATTCGGTAAGTCAGAGCGTTCTCTACTGTCTCATTTGGAGAAAATGATTTATGTTTTTGTCGTATTTGTAGAGTGGTATGAGATCACTCATAACATTGATACCTTCTTAGTGGAATTTACCTGTTTTTTGGATAAAAAAATCTTCATTTAATCCTCTTCTCTTTAAGTTAGCCTTCGTCATGACAGATGATTTTGTAACCCTCTAAAGAGTGGCAATCTGTTGAAGCAAGATCGGAAAAATGTCGTGGATGAATCAAACCTTCCCAACCATTTTCTCAATGAGATTCTTAGTTACTCCTAATGTGTGGAGTCTAGCTCTCTCATGGTCCAGGTTTTCTCCTTTTATGTTTTCAAACAAAGACTGGGTTTCCAACAGATGAGTCTTCAAACGGCTTAGTTACTGGCAGTGCACTTCTGACGTTATTGTTTGATTATTACCAAACAGCTCATACTGAGCAGTTCCTTTCATTCTTAACACACACTCAGAAACATTTTTTCGGATGCAAACCACGTCAGGGCTCTGAAATAGGCTTTGAACTAGGGCTGAGCAACAGTCTTTTACGTTTTTACGTACAGTGTCCATTTCTCATCAGCACCAACCATTCTGTCTGTCGAGAACGGAGTGATATGGTAAAATATCCATACTTCAGTATTTTTTTCTCCATTGAATTCCATTTCCAACAACACCTTACCCTCCAGAGGTTACAAGCCCTGCAGTTTTTGACTCAAATGCTGAGGTCAGACATCATGCAGTAGCTGCAACTCCCATGATCAGAGTAGAATACCGAATACCTTTGCACTATTTCTACTGGTTGAAGTGACCCTTTATGCAAATTACCTTGAGAGAAATGCACTTGTATAAAAGTCATGTTGATTCATCTTATGCCCAAAGAAACAAAGTGAAAAGAGTATAAAAGACTTTTTTATTGAGTGGAACCATGTTATTAGGGGCAGCGAAATTCCAATACAAACTCAGAACACTGTTCTGCCAGATTTCATGAAACAAATATCTACCTATAATAAAAGGTGAATCGATTCAAAACTTGGAGGGAGAACCATCAGAAATTAACAGTTTTCTAATTACATTTTTAATAGCTTTCCAGATCTGTAGATCCAAAAAGTGGACAAAAATTTGAGACATGGCCGCAGAAAAACTTATTTCACAAGATTTAACTGACATTCTATTCCCATTCAACACTCTTTCTTTTCCACAGGTTTATGATGTTCACAAAGCATCAAATCTTTAAATCAATTTAATAAAGCCACTGACTACTCGCACTTTTTGGCAACTGTACACAGTAGAAACCTGATTAGACTACAATTTTCGGAAAAAAATTAAACTCCCTCGGGGCTCTAATATGAAAAACAAATATCAGAACTATCTTTTCAGATCCCCAGGTTTAAGGGGGACGACCCTGGAATTATCGGCCAGAACTGGCCATTTTTTTTTTTGTTGAAAAAGGATCCTTAGGGAGTGGGCTATTGAGCTCTAAAATTTTATTGGGCTACGGGCACTACAAGGGGGAGAATTTTTGACCCCATATAAATAAGAAACAAAAAGGCAAATGAAAAATATGACGTTTTAGTTTGTTAGCAATGCGTCAAGAATTCTGAAACGGTCTTTGGTTTTGTAGTAGCATAAAAACTCATTGACTTGTATTTATTTCAAACATCAGGTAAAATGTCATAAAAAAACAAGTACTTCCCATTTTCTGAAAAACTCATTCCAAAATCGAAAAAATTTGTGGAAAAATATATTTTTCTTTTCAAAAATTACATATAATGGCTTATTTCATAAAAATCAGTCTAAAAATGAAAAATTTCCAATTCCCAAATAATAGATAATATTTTTTTAGATATAATTTATACACGTAATTTACAATTCACAGTATAAATATGAAATTATGCATGCATATTATTTCTAGACGATAATACAACATGACAATGTACGTTCCAGATGATATTACAATATTCCAGGAAAAATTTATGCGTTGTGTCTCACGAAAAAACTCATTTTCAACATCACAGGAATAAAAGTCAGTGATTTTTCATATTAAAAAAAAACAAAGACAGGTTTTAAATCTTTGGACTATTCAAAACAAACGAAAACACTTCGATTTCGCAATTTTTCCATTTAATTTTTTTTATCACGGTTAAAAAAATCGTATACTCCAGTTAGTGATAAAAAAGCGCATTTAAAAAGAACAAAAAATGTGAAAAATCTGGCTTTTTTATTTGTTAGTAATGTTTCAAGGATTCCTAAAATGTATTGGAATTTGTTATAGCGTAAAAACTCATTGACTTCTATTTTTTTAAATCACTAGAAGTGAACTAAAAAACGAATGTTTATAATTTTTTCAAAAACTAAGGACTAATTCGAAAAAGTTACACAAGTTCAATTCGTTTTTTTTCGAAAAATAGCAAATGTCAGAACAATCGGATCAAAAAAATTAAACAAATGGGTCGTCCCCCCTTGAATAGTTCAGCAGCATTTGCTGATGCTGTGAGAACAGCAAAAATTACCAGAGATTTACCATTTCTAGGAGTTCAATAATTATTGATGTTCATGAGGCGTTAACCGTTCTTGACGAACATGACAAGAGACAAATTAAAAAGAACAATGAGTGGAACCTCGACTCTGAGTTTAAGAATTCCATGTAAAATTAACGTCTGTGCTGGTTAGACCAATTTATATTTGTAATAATGTTGGCGCTCGTGTTTGCCTGCGTAAGCGTAAAAACGTCGTAAGATACTTAAAAAGATTGGTTCTAAGTTCTTGAGACACTATTCATTTTTATTTGTCTTTGGTTTTAGTTTAAGTTTTTGGTAAGTTCAAGTTTCTCATGCTGTAGTCCGAATTATGGTCACTTTGTAGTTATTTGAGTTTACCATTGCGGAACTTACTTTCACGTTAACTTTCATGGTCAGATGATTCAATCGACACATATAAAATTAACAAGTGCTTCCCGTTTTGCGCTATTGATTTCTTTCCTTCATTCATAATAGAAAACATTAGTTCCACTCATAATGACAACATTTTCATCAAACATTGCAGGCAAAATGTAAATGACATTATTCCATGCAGAAAAGATGGCATATAATTTGCACTGATATTCAGTAGCGAATGTTTATTTTTAAAGCCTGATGTATAAGCGGTGTAGATAAAAGCAACCGTGATGAAGAATTTAGATGAGGTTTTTCGAAAAAGAGGATTCCATACAAGGTACTCGTTCCTCATCAGTAATCTTAACGACTTCGGATATTTTAAAGACATTAAAACCCCATAAAACTTGGAAGTATTTTATTTCCTCCCTCATGAGGAAACAAAATACTCCTCACGTATACAGAAGAAATGCACAGTGAGGAAAGGTTGAGAAACAAGGTTGTCAGAGGTTGGAAATAGGAATAATCTTCACCAAGATCACCAAATCCTCGGTTATTACATTTTCTTATTGCTTTGGGTCTCCCTCCTGGAAAGAAATAGGGTGCGTTTTCTCTGCAAGGAAAAACATTTGCCAAAGCTCCTCAATTCACAAGTTTGCCCAAATTTTCTGCTTCCCCCTGCCGGCAATGGCAGCTCTGCGATCAATCCATGCTAGTGAGGAGCGTTAAACAAATCACCGGGCAAGTTGAGACCGGGGTGCATCCCTCCGGGGACATCGTGCGAGCACCGCGAGCCGCACAACAACTAAGGGCAAAACAAGCGTTCCGGCTAGACTTCAAGGACAGGCGCGCATCCGTTGAAAGACGTGTGCAACAGTTGAGCGAAATGCGGGACAGTTGAGAGACGCAAAAATTGAAAGGCGTATGCGTCCGCTGCTATGCGGAATTTACTGACATTAAATATTGGGATTGTAGTGCTTGCGAGTACAACAAAAGTGTTTGTTTAAAAAAAACGTTCATGATTGGAATAAATGTTGAACTTTATGAGGGAAAGTTCAAGACGAAGAAAATCTTCATAACATGATTCAAATGAAACGAGTCATTGGGCTGGCATTTTTTTTACGGATAGATGATGTATAATTCACTTAGCTATTTGTTGTGAACAACGCTTCATGTTCACAAGACGCAGCTAGACAGCGAACTTGCTGAACTCAAGCATTAACCTCAGCGAACTTCAGCGGGTGAAAAGGTTAGCCCGAAGAAGAAGTTGTGAAGCCTCCTCAACCTCTTATGCTGCTGGGCGTCTAGTCCAATAACGTATTGTTGGATTTGGTACGAGATGAGCTGAGATATTTTTATCTTAATGATTGTATTATAATGTATATTTTCTAAAACACCCAATGTATAAAATTCAATATCACTATAAAAAGCAACGTTTTGATGTTACAAATGACATTCACAGGATGATATTTTAAGATAACTAGATAGGAATAGTTTTGTACAACAGAAGTAATGACTACCAGACGAACACACTAACTTTAAACGTAAAACTGCCTTTATAATTCAACCATATTGTTGGGACTCGCATAAGATGACAAAACACGGCCGAGCTAATGTTTCTTTTTGCCTATTGTCATTCAAGGGGTGACAGACTTGTGGTCCATCAAAAAACCCTACTTTAAGTTTTTCACTACTCAAGAAAGGAAATATTCTGTAGACATATTTGAAAAGGTAAGCTTGGAAGGGGAGCTCCTATTTTGATGTGGAACTTTGATGAATTCTTTAATCAATCTGAGCGAGTGTAAAATGGGAAAATGATCTTATCTCTCGCGACAAAAAATTTTGCCAATGAAATCGAAGCTGTACATGTAGCCATGTTTGTTCGAAACGTTCAGGGAATTTTAACACAGTGATTTAATTGATCTCTAAGGTCAAACATACATAGAAAAAAGGGGGTTTCGTATACCAAAATCGACGATTTAAATAAATGACCCATTTATGATCATGCGTCTGATCATATCCTAAGCTTGACAGATCTTGAAAGAACAAATGAATCAGAATAAGAAAAAGGTAAAGAACACAACATTGTTGATGCACGCAAATACCTCGTGACTATAGGGATGATCTAGAATCCTAAAGAGTAAACCTGATTGATCAAAATGCATGTTGTTTTGAAACTGAGTGCACCAGGATCCTTGTAGACCATAATTGAAATGGGACATTTCTTGGGAATCTCACTTTCAGAATAAAAAGGAAACAACATAGTCATAAAAATATCACGATGAAAGCAAACTATTTGGATAAAAAAATGGTCTCCAACGTTCTGAATAAATAAAACTAGTTGTTTAGAATTTAAAAGCTTACTTTTACTTTTTATAAGCTAAAATTAAAACAATGAAAATTACATTCTAAATCTCTAACTTTAAAAAATTATTCAGTAACAAAGTAAAAAAATGAAAATTTTAACAAATGATTAAAAATTTTAGCGTCGAGTACGCGACTAAACTAAGGTTCTTTTCCAGATAAGCCCTGCCATTAACGCAACACATAAGTTCACCCACTCGTAACATTCGACATAATGCACCTATCGACTTGAAATTACTCTCAAACAAAAGATTAAAACATTCGTTTGAAAGTAATTTGAAGTCGATAGGTGCATCATTTCATAAGGTACAAGTGGGTGAATTTATGTGCTACATTAGTGGCGGGGCTTATTTGGAAAAGATCCTAGGCTAAAATGCAATGATCAGAAGAATTTGAGGTTGAATTCAAAATTTAAAATTCGCACTTTCGAAAATATCTTTTTCATTAAACCAGTGTTCTCTAATTGAGTTGGATGGCTTGATCAGGTTTTAGTTCTGAAAATTACAATTTTGAATTCATCCCAAACTCCTCTGATCTCTGCATTTTCAAATTAATGCGCATTTTAGAGAACCATTCATAAATTAACCAATCCGACTAGGTGCTGATCATTTTAATTGTTTGTCAACATTTTCAATATTTTCTCCTTTGGTATTGTCGCTGTATTGATTGTGTCGTTAACTCTTGATTTATTTTTCCAGAACATTGATGGATTTTTTCATATCTAAAACATTTGCCTTGATCAAAATATTTATGACCCTTTGGTTTTCCCTTTCATTCTTGTATAATGTTTCATTTTCAAAAAAGATCTAATGTGCGATGTCGCTTGTGTAGCGTAGTCAAAATTCTATCAAATTTGGTTACGTTTTCTGTCAATGATCGTAATTTTTACGATCTAACGTTAGGAGAACGTGAATTCCTGATATTTTTCCTGAAGCATTAAGTCTAAATCATTTGTTCGAGACGTGGTGTTCTGAATGATTATTTTGGAGACGAAGACATGAATGAATCGCAATTCAGTAAATCATTATTAGTAGTTTTTGTTGGGTAAGGTTAGGTATCGGTAAGAAACCAGGAACTGCGAAATATAGGGAATCATAAAGGGTGTCCCACAAGAAATGGAACCCGAAATGGTAATGATATAATTCACAAACTCTTTGTTTAAAGTGTGAGGAAACGGCTTTCTTCATCAACCCAATTGAAAATTAACGCAGTTGCGCGGGAGATTTTTAGCAGTTTTCGCAGTGATCGCAGTTTTAAGACGAATTTCAGCAGTTCATTGCAGACAAAATGGAGGGGAGTCATTCCGAACGGCGTTTTTTGGCAGACCTTAGCAGTAATTGTCTACAGTCGAATTCAAGCAGACATTTCTCTAGCGGCCTTCGCCTTTCGCAGCAGTAAATGACTCGATCGAAAACAGGCAGTAACAAACTGCGTTATTTATAGTTTTAAGCAATATTTAAGCCGAACATGTTAAGCAGAATTTTCAGGAATTAGTGAGTGTTCTCAAGCGCACTCGCAAATGAAAACTTGAGCACTACAACGCATGAAAAGAAGAAAAGAAAGAGAAAGAAAAACACTTTATTTCCAATGAACGGAGATGATACAAGAAACTCATCTTTGGTTTTTAAAATATCTTGACGTAAGAATTCTTATATGCTACAACACATGAGTATCGTAATACCCATATCACTAGTCGAAATGAATGATTGAGGGGAATGTATTCCTTATGTTGCTTAATCTAGATTTGATTATATATGTAATTTGAGCACATCTGAGTACGAGCACACGAGCAGATATGAGAGTACGAGCACACGAGTCGCGTGCTACAAACAAGAACATAATCGTGTGCACGAGCAAACAAGTACAAGATGAACCCTAAGCAAAGCAGGAGCTCATTCCTCGTTGCAGCTTCTGCGCCATTGCATTGGCCATTTTTTTGAACGCCGTGGCCATGAGAAATTCACTTGGCCATTTTTAAAAACATTGCACAATTCAAGAAACAGCAGACCTGCAACATCTCGAGGAGGTGCTTTCGACGTAATGTTGTCAAAGTGAGTAGAGAAGTCATTAGTACTCTGATTTTTAAATGAAAAAATGTCTATATATTTTGTAGTGGCCATTTTGGCCATCGTTTTTCTTAAAATGTGGCCATGAGCTGACAGATTCATCTGGCAACCCTGCTTCTGCGTGACCGCGCCCCAGCAGACAGATAAAATGAGGCCCATTTGGGTGCATCATGGGCACGTTGGATTTTGAAGGTTGGTATGTAATCAGAAATGGAAAATCGTTGGTTTTTGCAATGGTTTGTCCAGTTTGTGGAGGAACGATATTTTTCCCATGTGGATTTGTTTCGTGATTTCCATAATTAAGTTTCCAATGGTTCCGCCACATATATAGTAGATGGAAAACCCATTCAGCACCGAATTCTGCTAACATTCCCATCGGTATTTTTCCAAATTGATTTGGCTATTGATCGTACAGAACTATGTTTTTCATCATTATGTTTAATAGTGAAATACAAATATCGGCTAATTAAATTCTTGAAATTTCGCTTTGCACCTGTGTTTTCTAAAATGATATTTTTTTATAATTTTTGATTTGATTAGTAGACTAATTCCAATATATTGGTATTGCTATATATTCAGTCACTTAACCTGTTCTAGACATAGATGACAAAAATCATCTTTATCGTAAAGATAGCATTAAATAGACCTATTCCTATCATCAAACCCATTTGACATTCATCATTTTCTTGAGTAAGTCACTTCCGTGCATTGTTTTAAGTCCTTATACGTTACATAGGTGAACGTGGCGTGTGTAGTGGTTAAGTCTGATTACAAAATCCGACATTAGCATCAATCAACTACATAAATCGCAAAGTATACAGTTTTATACCGCGAAAATAATTCAATTCTTTAAAAACAGTCGTTTAAAATTATCAAAAACATCATTATATATTTCTTATACGAATGATTTTAACGACTAATCGGTTCATTTCTCATGCAGTCCTAAAGTCGGACATCTTATGCGCGATACGTTGAAGTCATGACTCATGAATGATTGGCGTATTTGGCACCAGTTTCAATTTAGTGACCGTTTGTTGTGGTGTAGTTGCTGTGCTCTTCCTGGTTAGGGCATTCATTGCTTATCTATAAACACCAATAGTGTAGTTTACATGATATTAAAATCATTTAAAGTAATTAAAGAAAATGTTTTACCCAATTTTTTTCTTGATTAGGGTTGCAACAACTGTACTCTCGATAAGAGAACATTCCCTGTGCTTCAAATTTAACCGAATTACGCGTAGATGAAACGGCTTTCACACTCCATCACATATCGAGTAGGCATCATTTGTGGTACAACCCGTTGTAACTCAGTTGTTCTTAATGAATTGTTTCATGTAAAGCTATATTCAGTATGCGTCATATTCGAGTTACCATGCAGTGAAAGGAACGAATAATGGGCGTCACAAATCGTTTTCTGAACGATCGATAACAATGGCGACCTCAAGGGATCGGTAAAATTGAAAGCGTGGGAAGCACTGAAGAATTATTTTTTTCAATTGTTGATGTTGTGAATACAGTTATAAATAGCGTTTATCACAATGGAAAGTATTTAAAAACGATATTTTTTCAACTTGACGAAAATTTCTCCATGAGTGACAAAAACATCCGTAGTATTTGCTTGTGTAAGGAAATCACACACTTCAAGGGTTTTCAAAAGTTTTTAATTTTGTAACAAATAGAGGACAGAAACGGAGAAGTTTAACAAAGACTGCGGCAAGAACGGAGTTGGATTCCGTTAAAAAATCGGTTGGGAAGCCCTCACTTTCTCCTAGTTTGCAAAGCAGTTCAGCAGGAACTCGCATGGAACTGCGCAGCCTAAAAGGAACAGAAAGAATTAGGTTAGAGTCGAGCATCAATAGGGACTATGGTGACAAAGGGTGACTAATCAAAGCGAACTAAGTGAATAGGTATAATCACAAATAGCAAGTTTCAAATTCTTAGGAAAAACCAGTAATCGATAAGTGACGTATTTGAATTATCGTAAAGTACCTCCTGCAGGGAACTTCTGACAAATTAAGATTCTAGAAGGGCGCACAAGAATTCGACGGAGCCGAAAGGACGCCCTCATCTGCTGTCGGGTTGGGAGCAGACAGGACCCGGCCGTAGTTGCGGTATACTGCGCGATACGAAAACTATAAATTTGCGAAATGTACAAAACTAGTAAATTGCGTTTATATCAAAAAAGTCGAGTTATTGAGCAGAAATTTAATTATCAAAGCAAGCGATGTCCTTAAACCTCACCTAAGGAATTACTTCCCGAGTGAAGTCATGGGGGCTTCTTTTAGAAAGAGAGGGTAGGTAAGAGATGGAAAAATAATGAAAAAATGATAGAAGATTGCCATTCAGAGCAAGTATCAAAGAAGTTAACACTTCAAAGGCCAATCGGGCTCTTAAAAGACTAAGGTTGCTTTGACAGCGAAGTCAAAACTACTAGTAGTAGCAATAGTAGGGCGGCTCGAAAGCCTAGCAAATAGTAGGACGGCTCGA
>JACJUY010009716.1:21382-31989 GCA_014220935.1 Platorchestia sp. MABIK | reverse complement strand
GTGCGATTACTCATACAGGACGAGCGCTTATACGTGGCTCGGTGCACGAATACACGAAGGGCGGCATAGTAGTGAAGAATTGAAAATAATTGATGAAAATTCTCCATGACAGCTCGTATTTAAATTTGGTATAAATAAGATGTTTTTAACTAAACAGGACATTCGAGATTTTGATTTTCGGGATTTAGATATTCCGGATTTTGACATTCGGGATATTGACTTTCGAGATTTTGAATGCCACCTGACAATACACCTTTTTTCGTTTTATAACCACATTCTTTCAAAATGTACCGACGAACTGCAAATTTAACAACGATGAACCATTGAATATAACAGGGAATAAAAATATAGAGACAGTGTCGCAAAAAATAGCAACAACGACAAATTATAGCGACACCCAGCAAAATGAATGACATTGAAACTGTACATCAGAACAAAGAAACAATGTGTAGTGACAGAGTCGGTTTATTGTAACAACGTTCGAAAAGGCCAACTATTATACAAAAATAGTAACGTGTGAATATATTATTGCAACAAATTAACAATTTCTGGTACAATTATTTATACGTAGAATAAACAGTAAAGTAGCCATTTAGCGCAGTACACAATGCATACTGAAACTTTACACACAAAATTATTGATAATTACCATAAAGAATGAATTTCATATGTGAGATATTGAAGCTATACAAAAAAAATATCTTGTTGATTAAGGCTCTTGATCAAGTAGCTGTTGGCATGGATGTAGTTGTTTGCCACAATGGCTGGAGTGGCAGACGGCACGCACGTGTCAATGAGATGCCAGAGAACCTCCTCCCGGTGCTGACGCAGCGACTTTCCAGTTCTGCGCCCTGCCGCCCCAATGCATGTTTCCGCCATGCCATTCAGATGGTGCAACTGTGGCATCTGAGACGTAGAGCTTGCGGTCGTAAGGGGCACGAAGAGTTCTACTGAGATCCTTGACGGTGATGGTTGGAGTAGCTTCAATCAACATCACAAGTCTATCCAAGCTCTCAATACCTATCATCTTCTTGTGATCACTAGTCTTGCACCAGCAAAAACAGATTTTCGTTGTTGGTAGGACCTAACAACGAAAAAAGCGGTGGTACGCTTCACTCCCAGTTCTTGAACAGTAATACATGTCACACGTGAACCGGCCACTTCAAAGTTGTTCTGGAAAATTCCGTTACTCCCGGTCAGTGCATCATCCACTGAACGGGAAGTAATGGAACCTAGCCCCATATTATTGTCGGGTGGCATTCACAATCCCGAAAATCAAAATCCCAAATATCAAAATCCGGAATACCTAAATCCCAAAAATCAAAATCTCGAATGTCCTGTTCAGTTAAAACATCTTATTTATACCAAATTTAAATATGAGCTGTCATGGAGAATTTTCATCAATTATTTTCAATTCTTCACTACACCAATTCGTAACACACACCATCAATTCGGGTCGACGCTTCTCCTGCCAAATCTGGTCGGGAATTAGATATTCGGGATTTTGACTTTCAGGATTTTGACATTTGGGATTTTGAGGTGGCCCCATTATTTTCAATTTTTATTGAATGAGGAAGTGCATGAAAATGATTTCTTTGGTCAATAGGAGTTTAAAAGATGTTCCAACTTATGACTTTTCGTTACTATTTTTTGCATCTGTTACACTATTTTGAACCTGTGATACTGGCTATGTGAAGCATTGTTACAAGATTTGATTATTTGTCAAAGAAAATGAACGTCTGTTGCAACATTCTGAGAGTGTTATACAATTTGAAGCAACCTTATATTTATTTGTCTATGTCACCACATTTTGCATCTGTTATCAATTTTTCAGCATCGTCACTGGATTTTTACTGGATGTTGTTATATTTTGAGCAGCTGTTATTAGTTTTTGTTCGGTGTGATATGATTGTGCAAACTGTTGCTATACTGTTTTGACGTGTGGTTATAAAACGAGAAAAGGTGTAATATGGAGCTAGGTTCCATCACTTCCCGGTCAGTGGATAATGGCACTGACCGGAAAGTAATGGAATTTTCCAGAACAACTCTGACGTGGCCGGTTCACGTGTGACATGTATTACTGTTCAAGAACTGGGAGTGAAGCGTACCACCGCTTATTCCATTGTTAGGTCCTAACAACAACGATAATTTGTTTTTGCCGGCGCAAGACTTGTGGTTGGAAGAAGATGATAGATATTGAGAGCCTGGATTTACTTGTGATGTTGATTGAAGCCACTCCAACCATCACCGTCAAGGATCTCAATAGAGCTCTTCGTGCCCCTTTCGACCGCAAGCCCTACGTCTCAGATGCCACAATTGCACCATCTGAATGGCATCGCGGAAACATGGACTGTGGCGGCAGCGCGCAGAGCAGGAAAAGTCGCTGCGTCAGCAGCGGGAGGAGGTTCTCTGGCATGTCATTGACACGTGCGTGCCTTTTGTCATTCCAGTCATAGCGGCAGACAACTACACCCATGCCAACAGCTACTAGATCAAGAGCCTTAATCAACAAGATTTTTTTTAATAGTTTCAATATCTCACATATGAAATTCATTCTTTATTGTAATTATCAATAATTTTGTGTGCAAAGTTTCAGTATGCATTGTGTACTACGCTAAATGGCTTCTCTACTGTTTATTTTGCGTATAAACAATTGTCTCAGAAATTGTTAATTTGTTACAATAATATATAAGCACGTTACTATTTTTTGTATAATTGTTAGCCTTTTTGAACGTTGTTTCAATAAACCGACTCTGTCACTACACATTGTTTCTGTGTTCTGATGTATAGTTTCCCTGTCATTGATTTTGCTTGGTGTCGCTATAATTTGTCGTTGTTGCTATTTTTTGCGACACTGTCTCTATATTTCTATTCTCTGTTATATTCAATGGTTCATCGTTGTTAAATTTGCAGTTCGTCGGTACATTTTGATAGAATGTGGTTATAAAACGAAAAAAGGTGTAAATAAAGATTTAACCGCAGTGATTTTTTTTACGTAAGCGATGTTCACTTCCTGTTTACGAGGTTCAATTAGTAGAGTTTTCACAGAACAGCTTTCATTAAGCGTTGATCAATCTATGTATTAAAAGACCTATACTGTGTTCAACTTGAATTTCCGGGACCAATACCCTCACAACTATAGCCCTCATTCTGGTTCTAAAACATCGAGCAGCCCCGTTTGTTTTTGCGTACATCGTGCAGAAAGCCACCCTCAACGCAGCAGTTTGCATTGCTCATGTTAGAATCACGGCCACCATTTACAACTAGAAAGTAACTCTAGAGATCGATTCAGATAATACAGTATAATACAGTTCAGTATTCATCGACGCTCACAATGTACTATACATTAGTTAAACATTTCAATTCATTTACGGGCTTCTGTGTCTATTATGGAATGTCTTTCTTTAAATGGTAAAGATTTGAGCGACAGAAAAGCTATGGCCATAGTTTAAAGCGAGTAGAATATCACGAAACGTGCGCACCCTTTGCTTATTAGTATTAACAAGGGTATCTTGGATCGGAGGAGAGACACATGCACCTCCGTACAAATGTTTAAATGATAATGCAATTCACGCTAGTTTAATAGACACAACATTAGCATTAATAAAATACCACCATATACCTGAAAATGTGTCAATCTTACGAATACTCACTAGGTTTTTGTTCCCAACTGACCTGAAACTCCAAACCGTTTTTCTCATAGTTTATTGAACTATAACACGCCCGGGTAACTTAAAGAAACAGTACACACACCAATTACATCTCAGTACATAATGAATATGCAGAAAACTCGAAATTACAACTTGATACTTTGATTAATAACACTCCTAAATATCCTAACATTGGCCAGCAATTTACTATTTTTCACGATTATAAGCATCAGCTATTGATGTATGAAATTGAAGGACAGCAGACTTTTAATCACCCATTATTGAGTGCGTCAGCATGAAAGACAGTACAGAGAACAAGGTACACAATTATCGCCTCTATGCACAAATATTTTCAAGTCTCTATTACTTCGTCTTGTTCTGTTCATTTTTATTACAACTTCACCTCCCGATTTGACCACTGGAGACGCCTTACAACTCAACTCAATGTGAATTTCAAGGAAGGCAAATTTCGCCAATAGTATTTCCTTTTACGACTCCTGCGCCCCTCTCATTACGACACTGATTTTCATGCTTCGTAATATTAAAATGCAGACAACTTTTCCCCGACTGTGAGAACGCATTCTGTTTATTACTCCCGTATTGCTTTTGAGTGGAGATCTATATATATATACAAATATCATCTTTTCCTCTTTATTTTATAAGATATTTTGGTGTGTATATAACTTCAATATACAGAGACTTTCTAGCAATTCAATATAATCGGAATTTTTATAGAAACAATTTCTTCCAAAATCGCCCAGACCCATGTCCGTGTCGTTGATTTTTTTTCATCAATTTAGATAAAAAGAAGATGTTATACTTCTATGTAGCAATGAATCTTTTATTGATAAATTTTATTTTTTGCACTTCCGCACAATGACAAATTTCATTGTTCTTAAAAGTCGAAATTTATTTTCTAGTTTTTGTACGCGCTCGTGTGTCATTTCCCGAACCATTCTTTTTAATGTCGCACACCAAACTGCTCAACTCTTAAAAAAAAATTCTCGAGCTTAATGTCGCCTTTCCTCGTGGTCAACGGAGAAGTCCAATAACGACTTTTATTCAAAAGCACCTTTTGTATGTCTACCTTCCTCTGCCTCCATCATATACAATGACGGAGATACCTACAGAACATATTTCTCTCTTTTTTTCTTCCTCAATTTTTGAGACATTTCAAAGACCTAACTTGAAAGCTTAGAGGTAGGTAACAAACAGTTAAGCTGACCTACGACTTTGCTCGAGTATGGGTGCTCGCTTTAACAATGAACTCTTTTAACATAATCCTAAATGTTTGGGTCCCTACAAATTTGTAAGAGAAAGATTTTGATTGCTGGTATCAATTCTGTTCATTGAATAATGCTCGTGCACCATCTTGACATAATAATGACATAATAATGCCCGTGCACCATCTTATTTGCAATGTTATTTCTTACAATTATGCTTGTTTGGAGAACATTAATGCGATTCAAAGAAACCAGAAAAGAACTGTCGAGGGCGTCCTCACACTGCAAGAACATCAAAACTGATTAAATCAATCAAAGAGATGTTACGGAGGATCGAAAATAGATTCCTCAGAAATCTGCCATGAGCAGTTCATTTATCCATTGGGAATATATTCATTAAGACTTGAATATCATTGAATATCAAAAGACACGGTTCGGATCTTCAAGCACAGTCGGCAAACGCCTGATAAGAGTGACAGGAGATAAGTTTCCCTCTAGTCTACTAGCTGTGACGTGGTAATCCTGGATGTAGGACTGGAGCATCTCCTCACAGAAGTACTGCTGTTAACTGCAAACACTTAGCTTGTCATACAGTATTAATTTTAAATATGCTGCAATTGCCTGAAAAATTGAGTTCATTCACCAAGATTAGTCCCCATTGCCTCATAATCTGTTATTTTCGATGGTTTTCTTAGAGTTCTCTTTGAAGACAGGACCTGTTTACGCGACCTGTTTAAGTTAGACATAATACACCGAGTGTGATTTTCTTGTTTTAATTTCCGTTTAGCAATTACTGTCGTGGTTAAAACCCTAATATTGGCAGCCAATTTATTATCTTTCACTATTAAGACAATCAACTATTGATCTGGAAAAGGAAATGTCTTGCTGGAAACTCCATTTTAAAAATCAATGTTGTAAGCATTTCATGTTTAAACTTTATTGGAAACGAATTGTTTTTCTTTCTTTCAATAATTCCTAAAGTTTTAGACACAATTACCCATGTATTTCAGAAAAGCGCACGTGATGATTGCGCCATTTCCACAAATAAATGCACTCATATCCTACAGAACTTCTTTAGATCCTTATTTGGATTGGTACATTTCGATATTTGTCGTCAATTCGAACAGTAAACGCAGCGTTCAGAATCGTTGAAACTATATGTTTGAACATTCAAGCCTTTCTAAATAACCTTTAAGGTTTTGCTTTAGATTTTTCCAAGATTACTGGGTACCTCCTTCACGACATAGATGAAATAAACTCAGCCGTACCCTCAGCCAGCAAGAGGGAAATTTATACCATTGAATATTCCCAATTCTCTTGGCGTGAGGATAATCGAATTTTTAACATTCCTACATTTACGTGCATTCCATGAGTATTGTATGTGAGACTGCAGCATTTGACTTGGAGTCAAACTCATTCACGACCGTTCCAATGCGTTAACGTTTTTTTAGAAAAATTTAGGTTGAAAATTGACAACTTCTTGACGTAATGTTTTCTTGAAGAGTAACTAACCCCAATCAATTTAAGAGAGATTTTTTGACGTAAATTCATCAATATTTTACAAATATTCAGACAGAATATGACATTCATCCAAGCCTGCTTATGAAGACAACACATCTTCAATGTGCATGACTTTTTAAAGTATTTTTCGAAAAATTGACAAATCAATTCTTTAATAGTGAATGATCTTTCTACGTATGACATATTGTTCGAATTATTTACAGGGCGTTTCAGATGAATGTGTTCTGTTTGACTTTCTAAGCTTACGATAGTTTGCAATTTTGACAGTTTTCTTCGCAGACCAAAGGAGCAAAAGTTTTACTCGATATTACCGCCTCCAGCCATGATGACGGTTTCTACTCTCTTTGGAAAGCTGGACAGAACGCGGATAACTTCGCCGTTTCCAACGACTCCACGACCTATTTTACGTCCTTTATTAAGGGCTGTGACACTATTGTGGGGCTTCGTACGTGCTTTGACCTCAATTTGTGACCGAAAATAGTAATGCAACGGGTTCATGACTGGCGAGTTGGTGAGTGTTAGAAATGATTATTATACAGTGGCGCCAGAAAGTAACTCCGCACTGCCTTATTTTTTATTTTATTTTAAATTCTAGCAGATAAAACTAATCATTTGAAGCAAACTTTACTCCACAAAATTCTACGCCTTTTAATCTATAGATATGCATTCTCAAATTTATTTTTCTGTCACCCAGTAACTGTGTAGGCGTCATTTTATATGAAATGAACAAAGTCCGCAGGACAAAAAGAAACTCCGCACAACAAAAAAACTTTAATTCAAGAACAATATAGAACAATTCTGGTGATTTATCATATTCATTAGGTTAATATTTAGTGGCATAACCTTTCTGTGCCTTAACAGCCCTCAATCTCTTCGGCATGCCCTCGATCAACCTACGGCAATACTCTTGATCCAGACAGTCCCACTCTTTTATTTTACCCCAAAGTTCTTCCAAATTTCTAATGTTTTCGTGCCGTAGTTTGTGCTTGATGTTATGCCAAACATTCTCAATAGGATTAAGTTCTGGAGATTGAGCAGGCCAATTCAAACAGGATATATTGCGCTCCCGAAGAAAGTTTTTCACATTGCGAGCCGTGTGGATAGGCGCATTATCATGCATAAAAATGCATTCTTTATTTGGAAGACTTTCAAAATAATCAATAAAGTGTTGTCCCAGCATTTGGAGGTATTTTCCGGAATTTACCCTGCCTTCCAGCCTAACTAGAGGCCCGGGACCATAAACACTGATGACACCCCAGACCATCACAGATCCACCAACACCTTGCAGCGTCGATACTGTACACCTGTTTTTAAATTTATCGCCCGTGTAGCGTCTAAAGTATTGCCTGCCATCACTTCCAAGCCCATTGAATCTGCATTCATCACTAAACAGAACTTTGCTTCAGGAAAAAGCGTCTGTTTCTTCATGGCTCTTAGTGAAATTCAAGCGACGCTTTCTGTTGTTTGCGGATATCATTGGTTTACGTCTGGCAATGCATCCCCTTAGCTTAAATTCTTTCAGCCGATTCTTGACAGTTGACACAGAGCACTTTCCAATAAGACCACACTCTTTACGCAGCTCTGGAGCACTTTCAAATCTGTTGCGAAGACTCCGGATCTTTATGGCATGATCTTCTCTGGCCGATGTCACCCTTGGACGTCCACATTTTGGGATGTCATGAACGCTGCCAGTCTTTTGATGCTTTTGCAATGTTAGCAGGACGGTTTTTTCGTCACAATTCAATCGACGACCAATTTCACGGTTGGATATTCCATCGTTGTGTAGTTTAATTACCTCCTTGCGGTTATCAAAGGAAAGACGAGGCATGACCAAAATTTATTAAAGATTTTAGCACTTTATCTTCACTAGCACTGATAACAATTGCAAATGCCCGATTGCAGCTTAGAAGCGGACATAGTAGCATATTTACATCGAAATCCTAACATGCGGAGTTTCTTTTTGTCCTGCAGACTTTTTAAATTTCATATAAAATGACGCCTACACAGTGACTGGGGGGCAGAAAAATAAATGTGAGAATGCATATCTATAGATTAAAAAGCGTAGAATTTTATGGTGTCAAGTTTGCTTCGAATGATTAGTTATATTTGATATGATTTGAAATTTAATAAAAAATAAGGCACTGCGGAGTTACTTTCTGGCGCCACTGTATATGTTAGGCTGTCCCTGTTCGGCGCCAATTGTTAAATTCATTATTATTTTTGGTCAATGTTCGGGCCCAAGATTCTAGATCTTTCGGATGCTTTTACGGGTTGACCTTGCTCACGGGTGCCGAAGTTTAGTTCGTAGAGGCTGTATCTCTGCGGATGTAGGGCTGCCGCTCATTGGGCGCCACTCATTTGAAAACTCTCTAGGAGTGGAGACCCTTTTTTTCTTTGAAGTCGGTATTCTTCTCGGGGAAGACAGTACTCGGTTAATTTCCAGATTTATTTGCAGGGAACAATGTTAGCTGTAGAGTATTTCAGTAACGGATAATGAGGTTCCGAAAATCCAGAGAGCTGACCGTTTTTCTTTTCGTCGCTCTCCCGAATTTCGGACAAGCCGGATTCAAGGGGGTGTGGGGAGTATCTAGGTTACTCGAATTAAATTCCGGCGCAACATTATTTACAAAGCCGGTAGCGTGATACTAGAATATCCATCTGGCCATACTGGCGCGGGGCCTAACAGTGAGCCACATACCTTTCTCCCAGAATCGTTCACCGGACCTTGTGAATGGGTCAACGGTTTTGTTCGTCTTTATCCATGAAATGATTTATGTTTGCATGACATTGTATTAGGATACATTAACTTTTCCGTTGTCGGTAAAGAAGAAGGGGAAAGACGTCACGCTCACTCGAAACCACGCAGAGGGTTATGATCCGATCAATTTTCATTGTGGTCATCGTGGGCTGATCGTCAGTGCTCGAAGAGCTAATCCAGCGATGGTTCCGTCTGTTATAAGCCCAATGAACTGTGAAAATATTCTTATCAGAAAATGACTTTATTGTTATTTCTTTGGTTTTCTACCAGTTCAAAACTTTTTGGCGTCTCTTCAAGTGAACTTTTTTCATCGTATTGGTTAGAAAGATGCTTCCTACGTAGTGCATAACAGGCTATGCTAAGGTCTTTGATCGCTCTAGGAATAATTGTAGTGACGGTTAAGAACATATCCTTAGCCAATGTCAATTATGGTAAGGTTTGATTTGTCTAGCCCTGACGCTTCTTCTGAGGGCTGTATATAGAGAACGAGGTTTGCGAACTTAATCTTTTCTTGACCTGCGGGTGGTTCTGCAATCTTGGCATGTGCGTCAAAGCGCTTACAAACATAGTAAACGGTCTTCTTACCATATTAGGGGGATTTTGCGACAAGGCTGGGCTTCGGCCGGCGCAGCTAACTTTACAGACAGCTGAACGTTTCGACCTTCCACTGCAAAAGTGATTATGCAAAATAGTTTGCCGGTTTAATTAAAAATCAACCATTTCTAATGCATTTCAGGGCTACTGACTTTTACAGGGATCAGAATTACGAACGTTTTTTCTTTGGTGAAAATTATTTATCTCAAAAAATCCTGGATACTTTTCTTTTTTCTTGTTGCTCGGTCACATCAATTTTTTATTAATTTTGTGCTGAGTAGACATCCCTTCTGACGCATATGTTCCTTCTGTTGGTATGATCTGACGCTGAACTAATTGCAACCCGCAACGCTACGACAGCCGCATTTTACGATGGTCGAGCTGAAACTCTCATCTCGCTTAGAAATCTCTTAGGGGCATCCTGGCTCATCCATTATTTTATTATTTTAACATTATTTTTCATTGTCTTAGCTAACGGAGATTTTCTTCCTCTCAAATTCTGCCTTAGGGCTTGCCAATTCCAAAGAGAAATTTTAAGAAAATGATATCATTAGAAATTTGTATTCTAGTTTCAACCCTTCGGATAATGTTATCCGCTCTTTTACAATATTGATCGTTGTCTTGATCTATTTGCCACTCTGCTTTTTTTACGTAATATATCGGTCATTTTTGACACCCTTGTTCAATAGCTTGAGTTCTTGAAATGAGCATCACTTCGGTTTTTGCTTGACCTGTGATCCTATGGCTACGGGCTGCGAGAGTGAATGTGAGGGTGCTCGCTACACAGCTTTCTCCTCTCAGCCTAAAAATAAATAAAACGATCCGTATCCTGTCCCGTGTGGCCACAAATCATCAACGTCTT
>JACJUY010009716.1:0-16392 GCA_014220935.1 Platorchestia sp. MABIK | reverse complement strand
GACCAAGTTCAGTTGGGGAGGACCAAGTTCAGTTGGGGAGGACCAAGTTCAGTTGGGAAGGACCAAGTTCAGTTGGGAAGGACCAAGTTCAGTTGGGGAAGACCAAGTTCAGTTGTGAAGGACCAAGTTCAGTTGGGGAAGACCAAGTTCATTTGGGGAAGACAAAGGAAACAGATAAGTATTTCTCTAACTGTGAGGGATAATGATTAGGTACATCAGTGGAAGATACGTGGCACCTTCAATAATGTTGTGTAAACCAGAAGTTCTGTGGAAATTTAGTTTTTTATCTTTTACTCACCCATCGCAGACTAATTTCGTTAGAAATTTAAAAACGAAGAAAATGCTAACTAAATTAGTCATTTTTATTCAAAAGAAAGAACAAAAAAATCGAAAACGTTTCGGAGATCAGCTCCATCATCACTTCTGTAAAATACAAAGTATAATCAATCTAACGCAAGCACGAAAACACAATCGAAACCAAATTCCAGAATATACAAAATAAAAAAGTACAACTATGCATGAAGTATCTGAATAGGATACGAGCTAAGCATGTTGCTTAAAATACGTTTTTCCTTAAAAATATGCAAAGATTCTAAACTCCTAAGGTCAAAATCACGGAAAGAACTGTCAATTATTTAAAATCACTATCACGAATAATTGCACTACACTTCTCTGCATGGCTGCGTATTGCTAAATAAAATATTGCGATTCCGACATTCCTGTTAAATGTGAAAATTACCTCTATTGCACTTTACCCTATTTCGGTTCTCCTATTTTTGTTAAAATTTAGTTCTCGACCTATTTTAGTTAACGAGCGAACCATTGGATCCTTTTTTAGATTTAAAGATGTGCTCCCGACCGGCATGCGATCTTCCCTCATCTATAATTTCAGTTGTGCGCATTGCGCATCGCAGTATGTGAGTTCCACCCTCCGAGCACTTTACGTCAGGGTTGCTGAACGTGCAGGTCAAAGTCATCGTACAGGTCGCTCGAAACGTTCAGAGTAAATGTTTTTAAAGTACTTCTCTATTTCTTTCATTATATTTAACATATATCATTACAGCAGATATATGTGCGGGGTGTTGTGCAATTCGATGCACATATTTTACCAATGTACAGAAAAACGCTAAATAAAACGATTTTCATGAGGGATAAAAGCCTCAAAGCTCCTTCGTTTTCGAGAAAGGATGACCTGAAATCATTTTAGATTCCCGTAAGAATAGCCTAAAGCGCGCGCCAACAGCCTGCCCAAGAAGTTAGATTTTACTCTTTGGCTGCAACCCCTCAGGGGGATACAACTATTGTATCTTTGGGAATTGGCGCTCCCAGGGGGACTATGTGAGGGCCCGAGCTAAAGGTTAGGTAGGCTTTCTTTTTGTTGCAGTAGAATAGGATTTTGTTTTGTTACGGACCACACTTTTTTCGGTTCACTCCTCTCCTGTTTTTCAACACCTACCACTTCCTTCTTCAACTTTGATCTTGTTTCATAATCTTCTTTCCCAACTTACTGTTTCTATGCCCTTTCTGCGTAGATTCCGCGTTTCCTCAACTCCATACCAAATGGTGCCTTCCTCTCTTTGGATCGCATTTGTTGCTGCGGGTAGGGAGGCTAAAACTAACGACTAATCTAATCTTTGGCTGCAGGGTAAGCCTATTCCTGCGGGAATCTAAAATTATTTCAGGTCATCATATCTCGAAAACGAAGAAATTTTGAGGTTTTTGTCACTCGTAAAAATCATTTTATTATGTGCTTTTCTGTGTATGGTTAAAATATTTTCCTTCTCAGGGGGATACAACTATTGTATCTATGGGAGTTAGACCTCCCAGGGGAAAAATGTGAGGGCCCGAGCTGAGAGTTAGGTAGGCCTTCTTTTTGTTGAAATAAAATGATTTTTGTTATGTTAAGGACCACCTTTTTTCGGTTCACTGCTTTCCTGTTTTTCAGCACCTCTGACTTTCTTCTTCACCTTTTATCTTATTTCATGAACTTCTTTCTCAACTTACTGTTTCTATGTCCCTTCTTCATAGATTCCTCATTCTTTTATCTCCATACTAAATGGTGCCTTCCTCCTTCCTCTCTTCGATACGCTTTTTTTTGTTGCGGTTAGGGAGGCCTAAATGAACTTATAATCTATAATCTAATCTAAAATATGTTCATCGAGTTACACAACACCCTGTATATGCAGACATATGTAAATGTAAATTTGCTGATATATGTATACAAATATATGTTTGTGTGCCTGTTCACGTATACGAGTGCGTGTGTCCACCAACACGTGCACACGTGTGCGTGTACCCAGACATGTACGTGCGTGTGCTGGAAGGGTGCCCCCCAAGAACCGTCACTTGAAAGTTAAACAATTTAAACAATTTATTTACCACAGGTGACACAGAGGTAGAATGTTTCTTAAGTCTAGTACAACGGTCAAATTTGCGTATAGCTACCTGTGGGCCCGAATAAGTTCAGTGGGCATCCTACCATCAACGTTATTCTAAGGTGTACAATAATATTAAACCTAATTCACTTAACCTAGTTTCGCATTAGACTGATCAACAGATCATTAGACTGATCAACAGGTAGTAAACTCGACATTAGAAGCCTCACGTTACAATGTAGTTTAAATGACTAGATTTTAACAGTATATTTAACCATGGCAAATTACATTATTATACGACCAGTCATGTAGGAGACAAGAGTTGACTTGGTGATCTTACACGACTAGTATTCAGATAAGAAGCGAGACTGAAGATTTTTGTTTAATTCCTTGTGAGAATTACTTTCACGGATCTCCGCAAGGATTGAGTTTCAAGTTTTAGTTCCAACGAAGAGGATACTGTGTTGCGACCTGGCCTTTGAAAAAAAAACAGTTTATTTCCAATAGAGATGGTACAAAATTACCATCATTGGTTCTTAAAATATCTTACAGTTAATTCACTTAGATGATACACACACACGAGTATTGTAATACCCATGTCACTAGTCGAAAAGAATTGATTGAAGGTAATGTACTCCTAATCTTGCTTATTCTACATTTAATGATACATGTAATGATAATTATAAGAGACAACACAATTTCACGTACGATGCATTTTCATTGTGGGGTGAAAACACTTTTGACAGTTTACATGTACATGACATAAAACTTTGAAATCCATGACGCCAGGAAGTAATATTAGAATTGCTTGTTTCGGCAGATGTTTAAAAATATCATTTCAAGGAAGCATGAAAACAATTTAAATATAAGCATGCGGACCACGAAAATGACAAATTTTGTATTTCTAATTACAAAATTTTTAATATAACGCTCATTAGTTGATAAAAATTTTATTTAAGTCTAAATGGATGATCACGCAACAAATTTGTTTTTTTTACATGGATGCTTTACAATAATACAGAGATGACGAGTTAGGTATTGTTACATGTTGAGAGTGAACAGAAAAAAAGGACCAGTATCTTTAGTTAAAATTCCAGTTGTCAGCCTAGTACACATATATGCGCATATGTGCATGTAAGTAAATACACATATGCATGCCCATACATACCTTCGCACATACACCCAACACGCACACATACACAAATACATATCTATGCATCTAGGCAATCACAGTACATATGCGTTCTACAAAAATGCTGTACGATGTACTGAAATATAGGATAATGAGCACAGGAAGTTCGTGACAACTTTTTCAGTATGTGTTGCTGCTTACAATTTCTAATGGAATATCGAAGCGATGTTTAATTAAATATTGTAGCGAAAAGATCATTGCTCGATGAATATCTTATTTATCATCTGTGGGTGATCGCGCAATAAATATATATGTTTTTTTATAAATGCTTTACAATAATGAAGTGAAATGAAGTAATACGTAGTAACACATACACCCAATACACAAGTAAGCATGTGCGCAAATATCAGCGTAAACTAGTCAGTATAAACTAGCATTCCAATCGAGGGACTCGGAGAAAATATCTTTTGTCACGGCATGAATTTTATGAAATTTTCGTACTAAAAGTAGTGGCACAAAACAGTCTACCTGAGTCAGAAACATGAAAACGATTGTTCTACAACGGTTCCCAAGTACAGAATAATCATAGGTGCTGTTGCTGTAATGTACTCTAGAGCGTAAGAGATGGTAAGATAATATGCACTACACTAGCTTAACAAGAGCATTTTTGGACGTGAATAAGAAATAAGACATGAATGCCCTATAAGGGTTTCATACTAGAAAAAACAATCACATTATCTTTGAAATATGGTGCAGAATGTCTGCAGTTGATAAACACACATAGGTAGCATGACGGTCTAGTTTGATGCTTGCACAAAAACTGGTTTATTTAGTTTGAATAGAGCTTGTTAATTCATGAAAGCAATAAAGATTATGAACTTTGTGGGTTGAAAACATGACATTTAACATGTACGAGACATTTAAGCTTTGGATTGCTTTACAATAATAAAATGAAATGATGTGTTGGTAGTGTTAGAAGTTGGGATTGAAGAAAAGGGTGGTATGTATAGTTCATAAGCTAGTTGCTAGTCCAGTGCACAGAAGCGTATGTGCACATATGCACACCCATATGCGCACATACACCCATATACACACACATACACAAGTTAGCATGTTTGCAAATCCCAGCGTATAGGCGATTAAATCATAATAGCCTACGCTCACTTAAAAACTGTTGTGTAATGTCCTGAATTATAATACAATGAGCATGGGAGATTATTCAGCAATGGAGATACCAGGCTGTTAGGCCCCGCGCCAGTATGGCCACATGGATATTCTCGTATCACGCTACCGGCTTTGTAAATAATGTTCGCCGGAATTTAATTCGAGTATCCTAGATACTCCCCACACCCTCTTGAATCCGGCTTGTCCGAAATTCGGGAGAGCGACGGAAAGAAACGGTCAGCTCTCTGGAATTTCGGAACCTCCTTATCTGTTACTGAACTACTCTGCAGCTAACATTGTTCCCTGCAAATAAATCTGGAAATTAACCGAGTACTATCTTCCCCGAGAAGAATACCGACTACCAAGAAAAAAAAGGGTCTCCACTCCTAGAGAGTTGTCAAATGAGAGGCGCCCAATGAGCGGCAGCCCTACATCCGCTGAGATACAGCCTCTACAAACTAAACGAACTAAACTTCGGCAACCGTGAGCAAGGTCAGCCCTTAAAAGCATCCGAACGATCGAGCATCTTGGCGCCCGAACAGGGACGAAAAATAATAATAAATCTAACAATTGGCACCGAACGAGGACAGCCTAGCAAATCTAATACCCATTATCTAACACAGGCAAATGAGATTCGTCAATACTTATTCAGTATGTTCTGGAACTAAGAATTATTTTTGAGACACAAGATGACGAGTTATTTTGACTTTAAATTTTCTCGGTCTTTGAGGGATTTTAATACTCAGGGGAAGTTTGTTCCACAGTAAGGCGACTGATATGGACAGAGCCTTCTGTCCTATGTGAGATGAACGATAGTTGACCAAGACATTATTGTTTCTGTTCGGCTTCTGGTTGGTTACTGTGGGTGGATAGAAACGCACTATCTCAGCATTGCTCTGAGGAAGGTACAACGAGGAGAACACGTATTGGGCCCTCTGCATGAGGAGCCTTTCTTGGATAGGAATCCAGCCGAGTTTATTAAGGAGAAGGTTACGTGATCACTTCTTCTGAAATTACCGTTGCATACCACCTTGAATGATAAGGAAGCATGAACTCACTTCTATTTCGGGTTGAATGGTCGTGATGATCAGTTTCTGAAGTTAATTGTTGTTTTAGGCTATTGTCGCCATCATTTGTTAATGTTTTGTAAATGAAATTACATATGGGGATTTTGTATAGATCCGGAAGTTTAAGTACACGTAAATTTTTGAATGAATCATTTGTGTGAGCATTATATTCTAGATTCTTTACCGCAGTGATGGCTCTTTTTTGCAGAGTAAAAATTAAATTGGTTTTTTTTTTATCAGTTCCGTGCCATACTTCTATTCCGTATTGCAAGTTTGGTGAAATGAGCGTTCGGTAGAGCATTTGTAAAGCTGTTTCAGGCAGGAAATTATAACTTTATTTAGGGTCCCGATGGATTTTGATAACTTGGAACTAATATAAGCGATGTGCTCTTTGAGGGTCAGATGTTCATTTATTATGGTGCCCAGGAACTTACATAAGTTGGTTTCCTCGATTTCACCTTCGCCAATTTTAATGCGTGGGAGAGGTATATTTTTCTTGTATGAGAATGTAATATATTTGGTTTTATCGATATTAATGCTAATTTTGTTAGCTTTAAGCCACAATGAAACCTTATGGAGTTCATTATTTACACTTTCCGCAATCAGAGCGGAAGTTTAGTTCGAAAGGACAGCTGAAAGCGTGCTGTCAGCGGAAAAAAGTTTGAATTTGAAAAATGATGTAGATTTAATATCATTGATAAAAACCAGAAAAAGGAGAGGCCCAAGGAGAAATCCTTGTGGAACTCTATGGCTAATTGTCTATAGTTGCGATTTTGCATCATCAATGACAACGTATTGCTTCCGATTTGTTAGGTATGATCTGAACCAATCCTGGGCAACCCCTCGAATGCTATAACAGTGTAGTTTCGAGAGTAATATGTTATTGTCCACACAATCGAATGCTTTTCGAAAGTCAAGAAATACGGAGAAAACAGGCTTTCCAACATCTAAATTAGAATAAAGGTATTGTAGATGATTTAGTATAGCCTGTGTTTTTGATTTTTTAAAACGAAAAATAAATTGTTTATCGTAGAGAAATAATTTTTCGTTTATATTTAAGAATATTCTTTTTATACACAATTTTTTTAAATACTATGCTAATAATTGGTAGCACAGAGATAGGTCTATAATTGTTTACACAGGTTTTTTCACCGCTTTAAAAAATAGGGGTTACTCATGCAACTTTGAGGGAGTTCAGGAAAATGCCTTAGAAGAGAGACTGGCTAATAACATTAGATTAGAGCGGGGCTACAAGATCAGCAATAACTTCAAGTACTTTAGTTGGGAACGTTTGTAGCTCACTCGATTTATTTTTCAGGTGGTTGATGCACGCATTTACATCGAATAAGTTGGTAGGCGTAAAGAAAAAAAGAGTTGTGTTCACGAACATGATCCATGTATTCCAGGTGATCTGTAGGTTCACTTGGAATACCATTAGCCATAGTTTTCCCTACGTGTACGAAGAAATTGCTAAAAAGATTAGCAATCGCTTTCCTCCTATGGTATTTTACATTATCTTCAACCATATGTTCAATCATTTTTATTGGCGTTATTCGGTTTATAGCAAGAGTTGAGGAGGCGCCAAGTCTTTTTAACGTTAGCTTTAAATTGAGCAAACTTGAGCGTAGAGTAGCTTATTTTTTAAAGTCGCAGTCAACTGTCTAACGGCTGGCATTTACTAGCACCACGCGTATATACTGTGACGTACTGGGGCACACACACCCGTTGTGTGCCGTACTGGGGTACACACACCCGTTGTGTGCCGTACTGGGGCACCCGTTGTGTGCCGTACTGGGGTACACACACCCGTTGTATGCCGTGTTAGGGTACACACAACATAGCACTCATTAACAATGCGATAATCACCGTACATACATAAGTACTCCCCGAACTATGTAACGCAAAAACTCCAAAAGAATGCTCGCTGCACACAGACTCAGTGCACGCCTGCCTGATGATTATATAATGATCTATAATGACGGCCGGCGTCCCGAACTTGTGACCTTCTTTGAAATTATGAACCATAAAATGTCTCCAAGTTGCGGTTTGAAGTTTCGCGCCTCAGTGTGGCTGTGTGACTTATTGTGTGTTTTGTTATGTGTGTTGTGTGATTGCGGCGTGTGTATGGTGTGTGTTGTGTGTCATAACTGCACCTACACAATTTTCATTTCATCAGTCAGTCAATGCATAGGCTGCTGCATCAAATGACGGCCTATTACAGTAGGCCTACGTTTTTTCAGTGGTTCAAAAAAGCACAGAAATATATATTCGATAAAATTAAATAACATATATGTTTCCCTTTATAAAAATCTCTGTTTCCATCATCTAATCCAGAAAAAAACACCCAACAGAAAATGAAATTATTCCCTAGTAAATGCCCTATACGCACAATATGTGTGCATAAAAATAATAACTTAAAATTATCATGCACCGACATGCCTATTACTGATGTACCAGGCATTTTGTTGTCGAATTTGACATTTTGAATGTTTCTATAAATTAAGTTAGGTTAGGCAAGGTAAAATAAGGTATAACAGGGAAAAGTAAGGTTAGGTAAGGTTAGGTTAGACTAGGTATGGATAGGTGAGGTATGGTTATCTCAGGTTAGGTTAGACGATGTAAGGGTAGGTTAGGTAAAGTAAGGGTAGGTTTGTGAAGTAAAGTTAGGTAAGGTTAGGTTTGTAAAGTAAAGGTAGTTAAGGTTGGATTAAGTTAGGTCAAGTTTAGTAAGGTAAGGTTAGGTAAAGTAAGGTTAGGTTAGATAAAATAAGGGTAGGTCACGTTAAGGCTCTTGTTGTAGCACTTGGTTACTCTTCGTATATTTTATATTGTCGCATAGGAAACTAACTTAATCAAATATATCCTTACTGGATGTAATTCAGCTCAACCTAATCCAATTTGATCTAACCAGACTTAATCTAATTTAACATAATCTAACCAAACTTAATCTAAAAAACATCCTAACCTAATTTGACCTAACCTAACTATGCATGATCTAAATTAACCGTACCTAACTAAACGTAACATAATTAAACTTTCCCTAGCCTAACCCAATTTAATCTACCCAACCCCAAAGTGAATGATGAAAATTTACCATAAGTGGGAATTACCAAAAGGCTGTTAGGGGAAAGTTCACACCTATGTACGGCGAAAGCTTTCTCTTGCGTAGTTCCCATTTCTGTGAGGAAATTTTTGTGAAATGGGCACAGAACGTTCATATTGTTTGAAAAGTTATCAAAAAAATGAGAGAAATAGGATAGATACTTCCTGTACAATTCTCACAAAAAATAAAGATACATAAACAATAATTGATTTTTGATCATTCACAATACTAAGTAAAGGCAATATATATACATTTACAATGCATTAATGTAAATACATATAGGATTCAGTAATGTAAATATACATATAGGATTCGATGATGTATATATACTTCTGTGGTTCAATATTGTATTTCCATGTATGATTCAAAACGTATGTACATGTACGGTTCAAAACATATACATGTATGATTCAGGATAAGCTGTCTGCATTTTGCATATTCGAATTATAAGTAAAAGTGCCAAAATACACGTCTTTGATGAGATCATTATTGCATATATTTAGGAAAGTGAATGCACAAAAATATTTGGAACGTTTCGACCTCCAGGATCATTATCAACCTGAAAACGAGTAGAAAAAACTAGTACGGTTCAAATATATGGTTCTATGATGCATATTTATGTGCCACTCAGCTGTGGTATAAAACTGGACGCATGGAGGGAGTGGCTGCAGTGGCTAGTGAGGGCAGCGTGAGGGCACTGGGTGGTGTTGGGTGAGTTACTTGATGTAGAGTTCACCTCCAGCCCACCACCTCTTGCTTTATTACAAATTTTGTTGAATCCTAATTTTACCATAAATTTTGTTGAACCCTAATTTTACCATAAATATTGTTGAGTTCTAATTTTGTCTCATATTTTATTGACCCTAATTTTACTATAAATTTTGTTGAACCCTTATTTTACCATAAATATTGTTGAGTTCTAATTTTGTCACATATTTTATTGACCCTAATTTTACTATAAATTTTGTTGAACCCTTATTTTACCATAAATATTGTTGAGTTCTAATTTTGTCTCATATTTTATTGACCCTAATTTTACTATAAATTTTGTTGAACCCTTATTTTACCATAAATATTGTTGAGTTCTAATTTTGTCACATATTTTCTTGACCCTAATTTTACCATAAATATTGTTGAGTTCTAATTTTGTCACATATTTTCTTGACCCTAATTTTACCATAAATTTTGTTGAACTCTAATTTTGTCACATATTTTCTTGACCCTAATTTTACCATAAATTTTGTTGAACTCTAATTTTGTCACATATTTTCTTGACCCTAATTTTACCACAAATTATGTTGAACCCTGACTTTAAACTGTATTTCACTGAACCCTAATTTTACCATACCAACCGAAATTTTCACCACTAAAATACATTTTGTAAATTTTGAGGAGAAAAAAAGGGTTAATCTGCGTGACTTTTGCGTCATTTCAATTTATGATCAGAGTTTTAAAAAAAGGAATGGCCTTTTTTCAATGTTTAGAACGCTATCATTTCCTCAAAAAATCTCCCCTCGCTAGGCATAAGAAAAGCAAGGTTAGTTAGTCTTAGGTTAGTTAGGTTAGTGTATTCCAAGCTATCGGGACTGGCGCCCCCATGGAGGAATACTGTGGAGTCTCTCATATGTAGTTAGGCCTACGGGACTTGTGTCTTGCTTGTCCACATTGTTTCTTCAAGTTTTCATGCTTTCTTCGCTATCTATTCTTTGTCTTTTGTTCCTCTTCCTTCCTGACTTGCTGCTTGTGTGGGGACCGCTCACCTTGTGCATAGATTCCTCCCTTCTTAACTTGCTGTGTGTGTGTGGGGACCCCCACCTTGTGCATAGATTCTTCCTTCCTAACTTGCTGTTGGTGCGCGCAGGGTGTGGGAACACACCTTGTGCATAGATTCCCCGTCTCTACGGTCCATGGTCCGTGTCTTGGCTCTTTTGAGATCGCCTTTGTTGTGGCTGGGTAGTTTTGCTTTAACTTGAATAACAATAACCAGACAAAATTGAAGATAAATCATAAACGCATGCATGTATACAGTATTTATATATACTTTGGAAACAATCCTTCATTTATACATGGTTGGTCAAAAATTACGCAGTATTGAGCAGATACTGGCTTATTATTCATCTTCTCTATTTTTTTAAACTACAAATGGCCTCGGGTCCTAAAAAGTCAAAGAGATTACAAACAGCCTGATTTAAAACTAACGATTGTTAAACAAACATCGGCATCTACGGATGCTTTATTTCCAATTCAAGCCTGATACATATCACCTTGTACACTGGTTTTTCAAATGCCTTATAACTAACACCAGGACGCCATGACGCTTTCCCCCGGTCAAGACCGGTACCCATTTCAGACACCTGGGTAGAGTGGGGTATTGTGCTTTGAATTTTTCCCCTATACCCAACGGAGAAAATCACCACCCAAGCCGAGATTCGAACCCTTGACGCCTTGACGCGTTTCGACGTTCGTCCACCATTATCAAGGAAATTTTTGCAGGTTCAGCTGTGAATTCTTCTTTGTTTCTTCCTCCATTGCTGGTGCACGTAAGCGGCCAGTACGTACTTGAAGTACTAATTAAGTACATGCCTGCATTTAAATAAACATATGTGTGCGTGAGTGTATACGTGTGTATGTGTATGTGACACGCGACGCTCGTTAAAGTCTCATCAGTAAATATTAAATAGCATATCTGATATATTAAATTCCAGGCCTAATAGAATATTTCATGACATTCCTTTCAGAACTTCCGTGCATGCTAAATTATTGCAAAGAAAGTTTAGTGTTTCTCAAATACTGGTTCAATACTGCGGTGCTGCTGCGGCAATACTGCGGTGCTGCTGCGGCAATACTGCGGTGCTGCTGCGGCAATACTACGGTGCTGCTGCGGCAATACTGCGGTGCTGCTGCGGCAATACTGCGGTGCTGCTGCGGCAATACTGCGGTATTCAGCCCTAAGTTACCCACTGTACGTTGTATGTAATTTTGTATTGCATTTCTCCAGTAACTCGATTATTTTATTTCTCCCATCGTGTTTTTCTTTACCTATCGTAATTTCTTTTTTTCCAAATGTTAAAATGTTTCAATGATCCCCTTTCTCATTTCTCTTTCTTTTTTGTTTCTCTTTTTTTGTGTCCTTCGTCTGTGGTTTTCCCTCTGTGTTCGCAAGACAAATTACCCTGAATTTTAGGGTAAATAAATTACCCTAAAATTTTCCCCTGTGTTCACTGAACAAATTACCCTAAAAATATAAATATTCCCTCTGTGTTCACGAAACCAATTACCCTAAAATTTCAGGGATAATTTCTATGAATTTTCTCATTTTTTAGGGTCATTTCTCTAGGATTCGTTTTAGTTTCCAGGATTTAGATCTTGAAGACTCTGTAGGGATGGCCTCCGTGTTCCCCAGACCTCGCCCAATCTGGCTCCTGGGGCTGCTGTGGGGACTGGCGCTCCTCGTCCCCACGCTGGGGTTCAGCCAAAACTACATGAAGGTGAGGATATGTCATTCATTGAGCTGTTTATGTATTGCAATGAGCGGCTCGTTTAGATATATGTGGAAATATAAGTGTACATATATTTGTATGTACATATACACACACACACATGTGTATGTATGTGTGTATACACAGATGTATACGTGTTTGTATATATATATATACAAACCAGTATACATTGCTGAGGAGTGTTCGCTAATAAATTTTTCCACTTTTCTACGCAAAAAAGTTCTCCGTTAAGATTTCGTGTCCGTTCCGCAATTTTAGCCCCGCCTCGATTTGTTACTATGAACTTCCTATGTCTCCTGAATTTCCTTTGACTTTCAAATTAGTTAAAGCAAAACTTTTTAATGAATTTTTCAACTTCTTGCAGCCAGCCGATACTCCTCTTCTCCTGCTCTCTTTCCTGTGCGTGATGGTTGATGTCTGTGTGCCGGTTTAATACTTATTTATACGAAGAATTCCTACTCAGTTGCCTGTGCGTGATTGTTGTTTGACTGAGCCACTCGTCCCAGTTATGTACTTTATTGCATAAACTACACACACCCATTAACTGTACGTACACATAACTCGTAGGTGTCAATACACGTGTACAATAGCTTTTAGCACACTTACAAAGCAACACATGTACACAGTAGCTGTAAGTACACATACAAACCAACTCGAGTGTACAGTCACTGTAAGTACACGTACAGACAAATCAACACACGTACACAGCAGATGTCAACACACTAATTACCACAGGTGTGCAGCACCTGTTGCAACAGTAATTAACGCAGGTGTGCGGGACCTGCGCTATACAACAATAACTCACCGTGCAGGTGGAGGGAACGGAACTGCCCCTCTTGTGTCTCTTCGAAAGTGTCTCGACGGTGACGATCAGGAAGGACTTGTTACAACTTTACTGCAGCTCCTCCTGTGGCCGGTCCGCTAACTGCTCCTTCTTCTGCTACAACTCGAGTGGGTATCAAGATTCTGCGGTCCCTGAAATCTATACTGCATGGTCCCTTCATCTTCCTTCTCTTTGGAACGCCTTTATTGCGGTTAGCTAGGCTTTAACTTGGAAGTGCTAGGAAATGATCTCTTGAAATGATAACTTGCCAAAAGTAAGTGAAAATAATTCATAGTCTAAACGTTAGATAACTCCAAAAACACTTGCCTTCCTACGAAAGTGGCAGATAAAGCATCTGTAGAAATTAAACCATCTTAAATGAGTCCATGAGGGAGTAATTTAGCGCAACTAAAATAAACTCGCGGTTAACACGATCGGTTGATGACCAGTTCTGTTGGGTGAATTCGAACTGGTGACTACACGGGCTTCATTGGTGACTCAGGATCTCGAAATCTAAAGTGGGTTACCGAGTGGGTTAGTGAGAGTAGGCTGCGGCGCACAACTGGGCATGAAAGTGCTGAATGCCGATATGGCTGAGTGCGGAGGGCGTAAAGAAGACTGAAACTTGAAGAGGGAGGCTTGAACTCGATGAGAGCCTTTGTTTATTCCAAACATCGGCATCTACGGATGCTTAATTTCCAATTGAAGCATGATACAAATCACCTTTTACATTGGTTTTTCAAATGCCTTATAACTAACACCAGGACGCCATGACGCTTTCCCCCGGTCAAAGACCGGTATCCATTTCAGACACCTGGGTAGAGTGGGGTATTGTGCTTAGAATTTTTTTTCCTACACCCAACAGAGAAAATCGCCACCAGCGCCAAGACTCGAACCCAGGCTTCCCGCAAGGAGTCAGGTCCTATAGACACACGGCTATGGCTACATATATGGCGGGGGGAGGGGGGAAGAACATTGCCAAGTTGAAATTAGGGTGAAGTTAGACTGTGTGTTCTATCTATGCCCTCGTTGTAGACTTTTGAATTGTGACTGAAGACAGAGCGGAAAGAGGTTTCGACGCTGGACTATCGCTGGGACGACTGTGTACAGTATTCTCAACTGAATGCGCTAAAAATACAGGCTTCCCCCGAATGTACTCTTGCTGGGCTGCGAATGCAGCGATTTATCTGCTCGATGATGTGAGTGGAAAAACAATGATATTCGTACGAGGTATCTCTGGACTGCACTCAATTCACGGTGCATTGTCGGGCTGGAGTCCAGAATCGTTTTACGGTATTTGTACGAGAAGCTCGTAATGGCGAGTGACTGAGAGCCATTACACTACTTCACTTTCAATGTCAGAAGTAGAATTACCAAATGAACTCTTTTTTAAGCTCGACTACGCCGCAACATGTAAATTTTTCTAAGAAGTATTTTTTTAATCAGAAACCAACAGAATAACCCAAGTGTTTCTAATGCAATGATGACCTTGAAACTGCTATTCGTGTTCATAGGACACATTGCAGGGCGAATGGAGGGGATCTTCCAGCTATACATCTTTATTGGCATTTCTATCATCACAATGAAGCAGAAATGAGTTTTTACCTCCCAAAAAATGATTGTTTGACGAGTGGAAGAACTACACTTTTTAATTTCTCATTCTAGTCTTTGCTTCGTATTTGAAATGTTGTTATTGTTGGTGTTCGGTAACAAACCATCGTATAGCCTTATTTTCTAATATTATTTCGGAAACTAAAATATATCTTGAAAGCAGGATCCTATCTCACGGTGTAACACAAAGTTTTTAGAAAAATTGGCATTCTACTGCTCAAAATTATCTACCGATTTATTCACTTGGTCGCAATGCCCACTAGGAGGCAGGCTTCTATTACCCTATCTAAAGTAGGCCGTCACTTTCCTTTTAAAAATAAACAACCTAGGCGTGATTTTAATTGGGAAGCAGTAATAATGAGTTAATGAGAGCTAAATATTCCATAACTAAATCTTTCTTGTATAACTAACCATAAAATATACTTTCAAAAATGTATGTTCTATACAAATCAAGTTGGCACATGACTTTAGTTATTCGAATTCTTTTCAATTAACATCAGAATGCTATGACTTGCTGTCAATCGGGTCTGTCCCCATCACAAACATAACACATAGTAATCTCTCCCTTTTCTCAAGAGGGAAAAATACCGAGCTCTGCTCGGATTCGAACCCTTCTCATGAAGTGGAAGTTTGCTCCTAACCACTGTGTCAGGGAGACATCAGTTCTAAAATACAACGCAGAGATTGACGGTGCAATAACACAAATGAAAAAACACATAGAACAGATTTTTTGTAGTACTAGCCAGACGTGTTAAACTATTCTACCCCAACCTAACCTAACCTTATGTAACCGAACACTGGTTACCTAACGATAATCAACCAAAACTATGATACTGTTTTAATCAGAAATTATCTCTTAATTTTCTCTATGTAACTAACACTGAGTAATATTTTAAATAAGATCAATGAAAGTTATGGTAGACACATTAAAACATCTCACGAAGTCCCAACATTGCAGAAGTGTGCAACATCTTCTACGGACAAATGGCTCCGTACTTCCAAAACTGGCCGGGCATAGCAAGCATCTCGTACGACGCTTGTTTCACTACCTGGAAGGGAGATAAACTCAACATCCTCACCCCTAAAGTGAATTTCTTCCCTGTGTTCCCGGGCTTCGTCTCATCCCCACAGATCGTAAAAGATGGCCTTTTTTGTGGGTTAGGAAGCGGTTTTTACCTCAGTTTACCCAGCCCGGTGCCGCACGTTATTTTCGACTTCGGAGAAGAGAAGAAGGTGTCTAACATCACACACTACGTGTATAGTGAACCCTTGAGCGCCACACTCATCGTAGCGCTCGGCAACGAGAAAAACTTCACGCTAAATGAACGCATTTACACACGACTTGGGATGATAGATGAGGGTACTTTGGAGGTGTGTATCGAGAACCCGCCTAAATTTGGAAGGTTTTTGGCCTTCTTCAGGTTCGCACCCCCTCCTACTTTTTCTCTTCCCATTGGTATTGGGGAAGTGACAGTGTATGAGTAGTGGGTTGTAAACATGCTGTGGGTAGTGGCTAGTGACCGCGCTGTGGGTAGTGGCTAGTGCCCCTGCTGTGCTGTGGGTAGTGGCTAGTGACCCTGCTGTGGGTAGTGGCAAGTGACCCTGCTGTGCTGTGGG
>JACJUY010009715.1:8781-23461 GCA_014220935.1 Platorchestia sp. MABIK | reverse complement strand
TTCAAGACAACATGAAAAAAAATTCGGATATTGTATTCTCATATAAAAAATAATTTAAAACAATAACTGAAGTACTTTTGTTTTTATTGACCTTTCAAATAAGTAAGTTTCTCTGGCGCACCCTGTACATGCGAATACATCAGAGACCTATTGAATGTTATGTAGATTTAATCTTTATGAGAAATATACAAACGCGATTCACTGAGTATTTATGTACGATTCCGTTTGAATGCAATTGATAGGAGTACATTACACGATACATTTCTGCATTAGCAATAAAAATGTTGCCATCCCTTCAAATTAATAGGTCAAGGCAAATGTATCATCTCTGTCAATGAGATAAATTGTAACTTCTTTTTACGAAAATCATTTGGACAAGCGAAAAAGGACTTTGTTTCTAAATTTTTTATGGATTAAATCTACATATCGTCCAATGAAAACCTTATTTAGTAGCATGGATATATGATTTGATACATGTGATAAAGTGAAATTTCCCGCATATAAATCTCTATTTGAGTGTAAATAATTCCTTGATACTGATACTATATACTATGTGTATATGTAATAGAAAATTATCTTTTGAACGTAAAAATTTGAATGGATGCTAACTGCCACAAATGAAGAATTGTAAAAAAACATTTGTGAGGAGTATAATAAGAAGTTTTATAATTGACTTGTATCTTTTACGCCGCTCAAAGATCTGAATCACACTCTGCCTCCTGATGCTGGATACTTAGCACATTTTACGACAGCTTGTCTTTAGATTGCAACAACGGACACCGGCGAAAATTTTCTGTATTCCTTGCTGGAAAGAAAAACGATTGTCTTGCTCATCACGTAAAATAAAGGCATATTTAATACAAAAAACACTCAAATTAACGAGTGATTACGTCAATTCTTGACTCAACTTAGGATTGCTTTAATTTGAATTTGACTTGGAGTAAATTGATCTTGACATGGATTAAATTGACTTTGACTTAGATTAATTTGAAGTGAAAAGGGTGAAGTCTTGATGGGTGAAAAAGTGAAAAAGGTGAAGGTGAAGTCTTGAAGTTCCTTCCCCACTAAAACAGGTTTTTTATATTTTTACAATGAGAACTGCGATCATTTTACGGTTAGGAAACGTATCTGCAGTTTCAAGCCATCAAGCATTGAATAATGTTTGCACGTTTTATTAATTTAATGAAATAGCTACTAACGTTTATCATTAATGACTTAGTGTTAATTTCCTAACGAACGTTTAAACTGCAAATTTTTCGTACTTGTAAAATGCTTGCAGGTTTAATCGTAAAAAAAACAAATAACTGCTTTGGTGCGGTCGGAACTATCAAGACTAGCGTTAACATTGGCGTGCACGAGATCTCCTACTTTGAGTTTTAAAGTTTTTTCAAGTCCTTGTAACTCGAAGACTAAGGCGTTTCGGCATTTTATCATTCAGGAAAATCGATTTATTTTGAATTTTTGTACCTATGATAGAAATTTGTCCGCACAAATAAACACCCTATACATTGTTGATAAGTCTTATCAAATAAAATGCCAAGTGTCTCCTTAAACGAATAAGTGAAAAAATAGATTTGGGTATTTCCAGTGCATAACTTTTATGTTATTACAATGTTCAATTCAGAACTGAACAAATAAAATTGGCTGGTCCGTCTTGGTTGGTTGGTTTGTCCCTTTCACGCTCTGAAAGGATGCTTAACAAGAATATTTTAATCGTGGCTACTATTAGGATGGATTTATTTATTTATCATCCACATCTGGAAGATTTTCATAACGACAATATCGAATCACGTCATTTATGACAGGTCGTGTACACTATTATATACATATATACATATATATTACTGATAGGTGCCTTCTGAGTCGGCAAAGTAGGCAGTGTATCCCATAATAAGCATAGATAAGTATCAACAGTTTTTTCTATTCCTAAGTATGCTCCGATTCAACGAAACTACAATAGTTAATTCAATTTCTATGCTCAAAATCCCCAAAATTATGCTATATCATACATACATGTAGATAAGGTAGGCAAGATTTGTACACCGCCTTTTCTTCTCTGTATCTACACTATGCAGGATAACAATGCAGAAAAGGTGACATATTGTAGCTCAAACAATTTTATGTCTCGGCTATAATAGGTCAAAGTTGTTCGGCTTTCTTCGCAGGGGCCTGACATTTTCGGAACGTTTTGTTTACAGATAAAAGCCACTTTTAGCTTCTCTGTGTGTAATATGATACTGTCTTTTATTCTAGTTTAACTTTTTACCATGTATTTGACACTTTCTTATTTTAATAAACGCCCACGTTCTTTTCATTTTGTATTTTTGGTGCTTTTTGGAACGTTTTGAGTAAGAAAATTTGTACGATCGCATAAATGCAACAATCATTGCTGAGGAACAGACACTGTTTAAGCTTTTAAAATTGTGAAAACATAATTAGAAAAATCTCCATTTCAGTGTATGCTTCCTTGGAAACTTAAAAATTAAACATGATAATGAAATGATGAAATACAATTTAACTCTTTAAGAACCGAACAAATTTCAAGAAACAGCTTTAGAAATGAGCAGAAATTTTCATTATTAATGCATGTTATTTTGACCTAAAGACAAGGAAGTAGACAAAACAAAGAAATAAATTTGATGTACATAGGAACTATGTTTAGCTGAAAAAATCAACTAATATTACAGTTATTAACATGAAAATAAGATAATTGAATTTTCATTATCAATAGCCATTACGTAACCTGAAAACTAGAACTCTTTATGTATCAGACCACAGCTTCAGGTTTTTGGCAAAAACTAGCCATTATCAATATATCATAACCTAAAGACTAGAAATATTTCTGATCACAACGTAACTTTTGGTTACTGCAAAGACTAGTCATAATTAATGAATACACCAAAGCAACATCAATAGAAAGACTAACAAAAATCGTTTTAAGGAACCCCTGGTTTAGAATACAGACACAGTAAGAGCGTACAGAGTTCCCACTCTATATGTGTGTACAATGTATTACATCAGCTGAGCTGTTCTGCAAGTAACTTGCAACACATTAACTACTAGTTTCTAGATCCTGTGTTTGAACTGAAGGGGAATGAGAGAAACACAAACAAACCGAATGAATTTGCGTTACTTTCAATTACTAAGTCCGGCTTTTTCACTATAATATTTGCATTATTGTTCCAGTACGAAAATTATCCCTCGCACACGTGATTCAAGTATAAATGTGTGAACCCACAATGACCATTGACATCAATGACCATTGATCGAATTAAGTGATAGGAATAAATACGCTGTTTCGAACCTCGAACAAAATAATCAGTAAAAACATTGCGTACTTTTCTAGCTTTTCAGTAAAGCATTTCAACTCTGTTTTGTTTACTTTAGGTTTTAAACAATTATGAATTATTTTTGCAAAAATATGAATGGAAGACTCCAAAAAATAGCGACTCCAATTTCGACTCCACCATATCCGAATGAACGACTCCGACTCCACCACATTCGGAAATGCGACTCCGACTCCACACACATTCAGAAAAGCGACTCCGACTCCGACTCCGACTCCACCCTAAAACATGCGACTCCGGCGACTCCGACTCCCGACTCCGACTCTGACTCCGCAACCCTGCTTTGAACCGTCGGTAAAGATCGGGACATGCTCTTGGTATTCCTCGCACCGCAGTCGCTGGTATTCCTGGGTGTAGATAATAATAATAATAACAAACATCGGCATCTTAGGATGCTTTATTTCCAATCAAGCCTGATACATATGATCTTAAGCATTGGTTTTTCAAATGTCTTATAACTAACACTATATATAAGACACCATGACGGTTGCCCCGTGAAGCCGGTACCCATTTCCGACACCTGGGTTGAGTGGAGTATTGTGCTTGAGCTTTCCCTTATACCCAACGGGGAAATTCGCCGCGCCAGTGCCGGGATACGAACCCGGGCCTCCAACATGCAAGGCCGATCCCTTAACCACTGTACCACTGCGAGCACTTAGAAGACTGGGTGGGTACATTCCTTCTTGTAGAGAGTCAGTTCTATATTTATTTCGGCGGGGGTGATTTTCTATGTGGGTATAGTGACATTCAGTAACCGATAAGAGAAGGCAGGCTTTATGTGGGGCTCGTGGAGATCGAGAGATTCCATGAGTTCGACTGTGCGAACGGCGAAAGGTGGTGAGGATTGCTTGTTACTAAACAGTCTTATGTCGATAGGCCGTACGGCACAATCGCGCGCTGGGTTTGACAGATGGCTTTTTATTTTGTAGAGGTACTTTAATGAGAGGTGCTGTCTTCGGAGCTCAAGCGGCATCTCGCCGGATATAACTTGTAAGCTAGGGATCGGTGTGGATTTAAATGCGCCTGTAGCTAGTCGTCGGCAATCATTCACGATGGGGTCAAGTTGTTTGAGTATTGACAACGAAGCAGAGGAGTAGACTATACAACCGTAATTTAATTTTGGCCGGATGAATAGTCGGTATAGATGGAGCAAAGTTGCTTGGTCTCCACCCCATTCGTGTGAGGCGATGGATTTCAGTATGTTCACGTTCTTCTGGCAGCTTGCTTTTATGTTGGTGAAATGGGTCTTCCAGGTCAGTTTGCGATCCCATGTTAGCCCAAGGAATTTTATTTCGTCAGTGTATTCTATATTTTGATTTCCAATTTTGAGTGGCGGTGACAAATGAATGCCCGGTAGAGAGGTGAAGTGTACAGCTTTGGATTTGTCCATTGAAAAGGAGAAGCCGTTGGCTCGAGTCCAGAGCGCTACCCTGTCCATGCACTCTTGGAGTTTGGCTTGAACAATTTTGAGATCGCTGTGGTGGTACCCGAGCTGGAAGTCGTCAACGTATAACGATGCGTGATACCGTGGATCTTTTTGGACCATGGAGGCTTTATTGTTAATTTTAATGATGAAGAGGGTTACTGATAAGACGGAGCCTTGAGGGACACCTTCTTGTGGAAATGGGTCGGATAGGTGATTGTGTATCCGTACTCTGAGGGTACGATGATGCAAGAACCGTTTTATGTAGGAAGGGAGTCGTCCACGGAGGTGTGGATTGTAAAGGTCTCGCATAATTTTGTATTTCCAGGTGGTGTCGTAAGCCTTTTTAAGGTCAAAAAAAAAAAGCTTATGAAGTGCTCGTTGTGGATGAAGGAATTTCGGATAGTGGTTTCCAGGCGGATTAGGTGGTCGATAGTGGATCGGTTAGGGCGGCCGCCGCATTGAATATTGGTCAGGTAGCCGTGCATGTCACAATAGTCAAGGAGTCTATTGTTGATGAGTCGTTCTAGAGTCTTGCAGAGGCAGCTTGTTAATGCAATTGGCCTGTAGTTGAATGGCGAGTATGGAGACTTTCCGGGTTTTTGAAATGGGATAATTACTGCTTCTCTCCAACTGGGTGGGAAATAACCATGGAGCCACAGCTTGTTGTAGAGGGACAAGAGACTTTCTTTACCTTGTTTTGGGAGGTGTTTCAACATCTCGTATGAGATTCCGTCAGCTCCAGGTGATGTTTTCCTTGTGGTGTTTAAAGCAAAGTCGAGTTCGGCAGAGGAGAATGCTTCGTTGTATATTTCGCTGTTGTGAGATGAGAAATCAATTTCATTAGCTTCTGCTCGGTGTTTTTCTAGTATAAAATCTTGAGGGTAGTTGGCCGTGCTGCTGATATGGCTAAAAGTTTCTGCTAGTTTATTTACTATACCTGGTACTGTCGAATATGTCACATTGTTTTCCCTTAAAATTGATACAAGCCGCTGCGATTTTTCTTTGATTTTTCTGATATTTTCGTATATAGAGCTGATTGGTGTGTTCTTTGTGAAGGTATTGGCGAGTGAAATCCAGGCTTTTCGTTTTTCTTCTCGCAGCAGGTTTCTATGGATGGCTCTAGCTCTCTTCCAACACAGGGCGTTCTGCACAGATTTTGTTTGTCTGTATCTTTGGTAGAGGCGTTCTCTGTTATTGCGGGTTTCCGTAAGTTATGCACTCCAGTAGGGTTTCGGAAAAAAGGCTGTTAGTTCGATTGTAGGGATGCATTCCCTTGCTACGGCTGTCAATGTACTGGTGAATGCTTCTAATGTTTCGGCGCATGTAGCCTCATCAGATATCCGGAGCTCCTCCCACCTGGGGTGGGCCTTGTACGACATCCAGTCTACCTTCTTAACGTTCCATACATAGCGTTTCTGCTCGTTGCGTGGTGAGTTTATCAGCTTCAGTACAATAGGACAGTGATCGCTGTCTTCTGGGGATTCGGATGCGTTCCATAGTAGGTCAGCACCAAGACGGGGAGAGGTTAAGGTCAGGTCTATTGCAGATTCAGAGTTGTACGATATTCGAGTCGGAGTTCCCGTGTTGAGTAAAGTTAGGTTATGTTGGCTGATGAAGTCTTCTACCAGACGTCCCCGGGCATCAGTAGTTTGGCATCCTCAGATTGTGTTGTGGCTATTGAAGTCGCCCATCAAAATGATTGGAGGAGGCAGTTAGGCTAATAACTCGTATAACAATTCCAGAGATAAGGTGTGGTTTCTTGAGCTGAACAGCGAGACAAAAGTTATTCGCTGAGTGAGCTGGACAGTAGCTGCGATGACTTGCAAAACTGAGGTCAAAGGAACTTCTTGAAAGGGAATGGATTCGTGGATTAGAAGACCAACTCCTCCATGGGGCGTGACATTGAAGTGTCCATGCTTGGTGAGTAGAACGTACTGAGGTATTGAGAAGTTACGGTTGTGCCACAGTTTGGGTCCTTGAAGTGCAATTACAAACGCTTTGTGGAGGTTGATTAGTTGTTATAATTCTTTTTTTTTTCGCTCGAACACCCTGGCAGTTCCATTGCAGCGCGCTGGCTCCACTATTCATTTTGGTTTCGTTTGGTTTCCATTTGATACTGTTGGTAAATTTTTCTTGTTTCACTTCTCACGGTTGGATTGTTCTCGCTTGTGATTTCGCTATCACTCATTGCTGAGTCGTAGTTAGGTATGATTTGCACAGGGGTTGTATACGTTTCTCCAGTGGATGGATCGACGCAAACTGCTTCAGTTACTTGTTTCTTTTCAGTTGGTTTTTCTTGATCGTCTGAGTTTTTTCTCTTCCTCCGTGCGGAGATTTTAGGACTCGGAGGCTTGGAGGGTCCGGATGAAGTCGCTGGGGGAGCTGCTACTGCTTCGGGTTCCCGAGGTACAGGAGGCTGTCGGTTGGGTGCCTCTGAGCTGTTAGATGTTACGGCAGCAGCACAACTGTGGCGATAGTTTGGTTGTTCTGAGTCTAGTTTAACTTTTGCTTGGGCTCTGGTTAGTAGGTATTTGTGTTGAATGGTGAGAATTTCCTGCTGATATTTGAATTCGGTACATTTATAGGATCCTGAGTAGTGGCATTTGGCAGTTGTGGCATTCCATTTTGGCGTTGGTGCTATCTCCACTATCGTGGTTTGCATTGTTGCACCTAGCACAGGGCACTATATTGCTAGGGCATCGTTTCTGCGCGTGATTGTATTCGAGGCACTTTTTGCAGAACATGGGACCTGGCACGTATGGGAGTACCTTTGTTTGCGATTTTTCCCCAGGAATGGTAATGTAGTCTGGGCGGTCCTGTCTAAAGGTGGGTAGAAGAGCTTGAGAAAGAGGGTACTTCGGTCGGATCCAAGTTGCCTTCACCGCGTCGTGCAGTCCGCGATCCGCTATCAGCCCCTCTCGAAAGCAGTCGAAGTCAGAGAGATCATACTCGTACAGATACACAAGTCCTTTGACTAAGTTGAAGTATGGATGTTCAGCAATGGAGACGGGGATGTTGTTTACGGATGTGATGTTACAGATTTGGATGCTTTGTTGTTTGCCGGTTACCTCGATTATAAATGAGCTTTCGTCTTGGGAGGTAATTCGCTTCGGCTTATCACCCAACTCGACCTGGAGGCATTTCTCGAGAACCCAAGGAGACATTTTTCGTTTTTCTTTTGGATCCAATGTGCATTTGAAATGAGTGGCATGAAGAGGTGCAGATTTTTCAGGCGCGTTCGTTGGGCCATTGAGCATTTGTCTGGCGCGGCGTTTTCCTACCTTGTGGCTGTTCTGGATGGCAAGTACCTGTTCTTCTTCAATTTGTTTCGGGCATGCTTTGTCCTTGACGCGGTGGGGGCCTCGGCAGTGGAAGCACACGGCTTCCGATGCAAGGCACTGGTCGCTGCTATGTCCTGCCACTCCGCACTTTCCGCAAGTAAGCGCTCGGGTGCATTGTTTTTTGGTGTGTCCATACATTTGACAGTTCGTACATTGCATGGGTTTCTCAATGTACGGATATACCCTTGTATCGGACCGCTCATCAGGTATATATATGTAATCCGGAGGAGTTTCAGAGTTAAATTCAATGATTAGGGCGCTGGTCTGTTCGTATTTTGTTTTAATGAAGGTTGCGTCTATTACGTCGCTGATGTTGTAGTTTTCCTTCAGTCCGGCTGCAAATTCAGTAAAGTTTTCCATGCTAAATTCTTTAACGTAGATAAGTCCTTTTGATTTGTTGAGTTTTGGGTGGGGGGAGACCTTGCATGGTGTTGAGTTTATGTGTGTGATAGTCATGAGTGTTTGACCTTGGCTCTCGTTTCTTACCTCAAGGGTGAAGCTGTCTTTGCCGCTGGTGGTTACGGACTTCGGTGGCAATTTTGTCATAGCCAAAATCAACTTTTTAATCGAGTAAGGGTCGATTGCACGTTTTGTTTCTGGTGCAAACTTCATGCTGTAAAAGCGCGTGAATACTGGCGGAGGTGGCTGTTTTGCAACATCCAAAGGAATGAACATGTTTTTATCCTTCTGTCTTGGAGGGTTGGTTGAGCTCTTCAGTTCTCCAGAGGAAGATAGGGAGGATAGTGCCTTTGTTATTTCTTTAATGGTATTTTCCAGCTTCTCGCTTCTTTCATCATTGGAGAGTAGGTCGGGTGTACTAGAGGCATGGCTCGTTGTGTTTAACCTAGCAACACCATGCTCCGGCAGCACCCCATCCAAGCACTTCATGACCTGGTCGATATTGCTCTCAATGTTGGTGATTCGAGCAGATGTGCTCTCCCGGTGCTCCCGTTCCCCAGTCTGACGGCCCGCATCTGCTGCAGAAGTCGAACAAAGAGATGTGCTGCTTTTTGGTCTATTTGCATGTTCTGCAACTGGCGTCCTGATCGATTTTACTTCATTAGGTTTGGCGGATGACTTCTTTTGCTCCCCTGCAGGCGTCTTTCGATCCTCCACAGAGCCTCCCCGGCCGGGTCGCGATCCTCTGCTGCCCCTCGCCATTCTGCCTGGTCCTTGGGGCATTGAGCCCCCGGGACCAGGATTGCGTGTTTTATTTATAGTACTTTATTTGTAATAGTTTGCTTTTTCTTACAAGATACAGAATGAAGATAAATACGCAAAGCTAAACAAAAAAGACCCAGATGTTAGTGGGCGCCCCCCAGGTTGGTGTTACCCACTGACAACACTTTATTGAATAATCTTATGAGCACTTAGTTATCAATTTTACATAAACTATTTGTAACGAGTAAACAACTCCAAGTGGGTATACTAACGGAACCACCACGGGAAGGTGTGGGTGGGCTAGAGTACTTGCTGAGTGCAAGTAGTCCTTATCACATCCTTGTCTATAGACTATTCCCTTCACGATACGTAGATGATAATAACACAGTTCGGCACCAGTGAAAGTTGGTAAAGGGAACAGTGAAATTTCCACAGTGTGGAGCAACAAAAGGGCACAATGGGCTTCCCATCAGGCTCACCGTATTTTGGAGATTAGATAACAGTATGTATAAGTTAGTTTAAACCTCCCTAACCGCTACAAAAAAGAGCGTATCGAAGAGTGGAAGAAGGAAGGCACCATTTAGTATGGATATTAGGGAAAGCGGAATCTGTGCAGAAAGGGCAAAGAAACAGTAAGTTGCGAAATAGTTCATGAAACAAGATAAAAGTTGAAGAAGAAGGTAGTAGGTGCTGAAAAACAGGACAGCAGTGAACCGAAAAAGGTGGTCCTGAACATAGCAAAAAATATTTCATTTCGACAAAAAGAAAGCCTTCCTAACTCTCAATTCGGGCCCTCACACATTTTCCTCCTGTGGCCGTACGCTGGAAGAACTCGAGATCTCCGATGAGTCTACCTGTACCGAAGCACTCCAAGCCTTCACCCACGCTTAACGGCTATCGTAAAAGAATGAACCTCCGCCATCGACATCACGATATTCTTCCTGAAACCTTACTGGAGAGCACGACTCACCAAAAACGCAGGAACCGAGAAAGTTATCAAAATACAAGCCAATTAAATCTATTCAGAATACCCTGCTTAGGAAGAGAGCCGGAACCATCCAAAGAAACCTCTCCAAGAAGAAAAATGGAAGGCATGGATAGCATTTGCCAGCACCATCACAAAGAATACACGGGTCAGCTGTATGCACAAATACATTCAAGAAATCAAAGGCAAGTCAAAAGGACATTTTTCAATCCTACGAGAGAATAATATAACATACCCAACAGACCCTGGCATAGCAAACAAATTAGCGGAAACGCTTAGCCTTATCAGCAGTACGCGGACACCAACCCCTAATAACATTTACGGAGGAAACCGTGTACAGAAGCTAACCAACTCGATATTTTGTCATGCAATAACGAAACGTATAATAGAACATTCTCTCCAGCGGCACTTGATTCTACTCTGAATACTACACAAAAAACGTCTCCTGGCGCTGATGGGATCTCGCATCAAATGTTGAAAAATATTCCCGAAACGGGCAAATAAAGCTTACTATCACTCTTCAATGAAGTCATATTCTATGCTTGTTTCCCCCAACCTGGAGAAAGGCGATGATCATCCCATTTAAAAAAAACTGGAATGACGCTACACTTGCACCATAACTATAGACCAATCGCGTTAACGATCTGATTAAGCAAGGTTCTTGAACATTGACTATGGCGACAAACACGGCTCTTCAAATGCTGCGGTTGCCGAAACAGGTTCGCTGTTGATCATCTTATCAGACATGAAACGATCATTAGAAAATATTTTATAAAAATGAGCATTTCATGAGCAAATTATTCGATTGAAAAAAGACATACGATAGTTCTTGGAAGTACAAAATCATGCCAAATCTTCACCCCCTACATCTCCGTGCAAGACTTTCTTCTACATCCTACAGTTTTTTCAGCATCTTACCTCTAACGTACGAGTGAATAACCACCTGTTCAATCCGTTCCCTCAAAAGGAAGGGGTTCCATTACGTTCTCTTCTATCAGTAACACTTTTCATCATCAAAAGTAAGGAAATTTCTTCGCAGATCACATAAGACAGTACAGTACCATGCATCATTTGACCTCAACATCATTCAGGCTGAACTCCAGAAGTGCATCAACCAAGTGGAGCTATGGATGCGAATCGACAGGTTTTCCATTTCGATAGATAAATCAAAGGCCGTGCATTTTAAATCTTTACCAGGCCTTCATGTGTCACCGATCATGGAAATTGGCAACCAAAATATCGAATTCGTCGATGGAATAAAGTTCTTTTGGCTTTGCTTACTTGGGATCGTAAACTGACCAGGAACACCCATTTCGCCCATATCATGGCAAACTGCCAGAAACATACTTAAATTAATTTCCTCAAGCGACTGGTACAGGGAAGGGAACTTAGCTCCATATGTACCGACTGTTCATCTGGTCAATACTGGACTACGGCTGCATCGTCAATAACTCCGTGTAGTGTCGTACTATCGACACAACTTGATGTATTTTCAGAGGTAGCTGCAAACTGCCAATGTAAGAGCTACAGTATCAGACGCCGTAAACTTCTACGGAACAAGGGAAAGTAAAAGCACAGCAAGGCTCCTAATAATGTACCGATTCCGTCGGTGACAGACCTTCCTTAAAACTAGCAATGCCCGGAAGTCAAACAAGGACTTTCCGGAGCTCGTAAAGTTCGTAAAGGCAAGACACAATAAAGGACTTCCGTCGGTCAGAGTTCCGACCGTTTATGGCTCTTCCGGCTCCAAGACCCAGCGAGGCAAAGACAACCGGCTGTGCTCACTTCACACGGCACATCCCGAGATATAACACTCCGTTTAGACATCGACTCTCAAGCTGCTTGAACAAACCTCGTCGTTTTATTGCCGTTCACACTCTCGAACTCTTGAATCTGTTAATATCCAAAATCCGTACATAAAGTCTGCCTTCTAATATCGGCTACTGGACATGGAAGACTAACCTACGTGAAAGACTAACCCTGCTGAAGTAAACAGGGAAGTGACCTTCTACATAAAGAACTTGCCCGTCCTGTAGGTGAAAAAATACAAAGGGCTGCAACGAGAGGAATACCGAGAGCCAATAGCGATCTTTACCGATAGCTCCTGGTATGATGTTCGACTCTGCACTGCGGCGCTGTGTAGCGAAATAAGAAAGATGATGTCTCTACCTAACGTTGCATCAATATTTAATGAAGAACTAAATGTACTTGAGATGGCTTTACAATTTACAAATTGTTCGCAGCCACAAAAGGAGAGATTTGGTATTTTTTAATACCCTCAGCGTTCTTTCAACCTGTAAGTAAGTGAACTCATTTAACGACAGCTTCGGTCCAAGACTATTTAGCTGTCGCTTTGGCAATATGCCAAAGTTACAAAAGATTATATATTTTTAGGGGATCATTGCATTGTATACGTCGTGGTCTTGAATTCTGTCCACACTTTCCGGGTATAGCTTAATTGACGAGATTTTGCAAGTAGGTAGGATATCATTGCAATGACTGATCGCAAGGTGATTGTAATTTACTAATGCGGTTTCTAACACTTGTAGTAAAGCGACAGCGCTGAAAGACACAGGACAAACGACTTCTACACCAACCCCTACGATAATTCAAAAGATTTTTGAGTAGCTGTTACTGCGGTGACCGTCAAAAGATCGACATGGCGACAGCCGCCATTTATACAGGGTCAGCTATCAGCCACATCATCCCTTATTATCATATACAAGGCCCAGCTGCAATCATGATGATTCACTCACTAAGCCACTGATCAATTGAGCGAACTGGGCAGCCAAATCCCCTAGGGGGTTTCAGCTGCCCACCCATTTATGGCCGGGCGCCTTACCCACGCTGAAAAACCCCTAAGGTACCAACGCAGCGCGCCCGGCCATATTGCAGTTTTCTCATCTTCACCACCGAAGTAAAGAAATTCTAAGCTGAAGCACTCATTCCTCAGGTTATTTTCCAAAAATTAGACTGCACTTTTCTAACAGCAGGTGAAGTGCTGTCATATCGAAGTTGAGCGCTCGCTTTACATCGACATATCAATCTGCACTTCCTCACTTCGACTTCGAGTTGCGGCTGTTTAGCTTCAAGATTCCTCTTCCAAGTTCCCGAGTAGATTTTCGCGTAGTTGACGTCAAAAGCGTTGTGGTCGCCCCACTTCAACGAAGTTGCACGCCTCAGCCCAATACGAGCTGCCCATGCTACAGAAAACAGCTTGCACTGATCCACATGTGTCATTTCGTGTTCACAGCAATCTTCAGATAACCATCTCTACCGAACGGTGGGATTCACATATTTGCATAAGCATTAATTTATTTTACATATTCCAGCACTTTATGTACTGGACCACCATCTTTCAGTAAGGCACCAACACTGCTCCCGCCAACTTCCCCGCAAAGGATTCTTCCTCTTGGTTGATGTAATGCAGGGCACACTTCTATGATGTGTTTTACCGTCAGTACTGTGTCTCCACCCCATCTGCATATGGGTCTCTGGCCTCCGGCATCTGGGTTCAGCAAATAGTTTTGGGTCAGGGCAGTATGTTTTAATCGGAGTCGATTGATTACTACCTCTTCTTGACGGTTAAGCTTGTGCTTGAGTAATTTCCACCTCTCGGGGGAGCTCTTCATCTCTCTGAGATCACTTTGTTCCTGCTGCCACTCATCATTCCAGATATCATATGTCCTCCTTATCAAGTGAAACCAGTCTCTGTATGGAAGAAGAGCAAATTCAGCCGGTCTCATTGCTGCTTCCCTAGCTGCTTGGTCAGCAAGTTCATTCCCACCAATGCCTACGTGGGCTGGCACCCAGCTGATAGTGATACTTTTCCCTTCTTGAATCAGTTGATGCATATCCAACATAATTCTATCTAGGAGTTGATTGTTTCCAGAAACGTTGTTGATAGCTTGTATGCTGCTCAGTGAATCGCTAAATATTACAAAATGATCAAATTGCGTTTCTTTTATTATGCTGACAGCCAGTTTGATCGCATGAAGCTCCGCAGTCATAACACTTGCAACCTTCGGTAGTGAGATCCTTCTTATATTACCCATCACTGCTGCTGCACCAACCCCCGTCGTTGACTTTGAACCATCAGTGAACATCAGCATATAGTCATTGTAGATGCTTACAGTTTCTTTATGCAGATGCCTCATGAATGCTGGAGATAACTCTTCTTTCCTTAGATTTGTTATATTTTCCTCAATGTTCGGTCGTTTTAAGATCCATGTATATGTTGTAGGAGTGAAATACGGCTGGACTGTTTGAGTTGGAATATTGTAATCATTTAAAACTCCACAGAGTTTCACGACAACTGATTTCGAGAGTCGCTCACGGCTGCTGAAGAATAATTCCAGGTTTGTGTTGTGAACACAACTATTTGCAGGGCTTAGGAAGTGACACTTAAGCTTGAAGTAGT
>JACJUY010009713.1:19920-31997 GCA_014220935.1 Platorchestia sp. MABIK | reverse complement strand
CAAACCATGCGCGCTGGTTCTGATCAGGGGACAACAGCAGGCCTGTTACGAAGCTCACGACGTCCCCAACGTCCGCACCTTCGCACGACGTACCTTCTGCACAGGCGCACGTGTCACACGGACATTACAAACAAGATACAAAACACCTTGATATGGACAGATGTAGGATAAAATTTGAAAAACACCCAAATTATACACGTGTCGACACATCAGAGGTATTTAGCAAGAGAATGACCCGATGCTAGTCAGTAGAAATGTGGTCTACATACATTCAATGTTCTGTAAAATTTTCTGTGTACCAAAGAAATAGCATTCGAGTAGTATGACTAGTGAGGTACAGGGCACCACAAAATGCACAAATAGTTTTACAAGAAAGCAATAAATATTTTTAAATAGAAATGAAGATTATGTATATATTTTTTCTGAATGTATCAAAAAGTCAGTATTCTTATTTCCTATGGTTGGGAAGTGTTCTCTTGGGTGACCATCTTTGTATCATGCAGCAATCCCTGACAAAAAGCACTCCCAGTAGGTCATGCAGGACAAGACTGATGCTGAGGAAAGTACAAGACAATTTGTTCATTAGCCCTCACTGTAATTAATGAATAAATTTGCGTGATGGTACATAAAATTTCTGCAACAGGGTACAAAAATTGAGACCCTCAATACCCCACAATATGCGCCAAGAGAAGCGGGTCTCTCGCATGTCTAATGTCAAAAGAACGTCTCATGAGTGATAGATTTAGGGCCTAAATCCAAAACCATGCGCATCTAATGAATATGAGCTAAAAAATTTTTCTTGCGCTTTCAAAACTGGTCAATTTGATGAAGGTTTACACCACTTCAAAATCAAGCTTTCCAAATTCTCAAATTTAGATTTCTAAATGACATTCAGAAAGACTCCTCAGCGTCTAACAACCTTGCAGGATTGCCACAATAACGATAAATTGGAGAAGTTTTGCTACAAAAATCCGAGTCCTGACCAAGGCCCACCTTGAGAAGAGGACAAGGAGATGGAGTTCCTGGCAGCATCAAGAGTGAGGTAGAGGGTGAGGCCCGGCATGCGGCACAGCTCAACACAGAGGTGCCGGGCGTACAGCACCATGCTCGGGTTCATGAGGCACAGCGTCCTCACCGTGCGCTGCCTCATCAGCCCTCCTTCTGTGTCTTCATCTTGTGCCTCACCATTGGTGATGATGCTGCTCAATACTGCACGCAATCGCGCCTCAAATTAAACATGTTTCCTTGAATTAGAGGCAATTAATAGTGGTGTGAGAGCCACAAATTTCATTTTTGCTACAGTTAATGATGGGATTCCCCACAACCAGAATGAGTAGAATTAACAAAACAATGATCAGCATTATATTTAAAATTGAAATTCATTACTATGCATAAAGTTGCTATGCAGTAGTGTGACAGAACAAATTGATCAGATTAGAACTTTCAAACAAGGATGCTTCACAAAGAGTATAAACATTTCCCATTGTGTATCCAGACTTGAGCTCTTTGGTATTTGATGCCAGTGCAAGTGTGACAGCTAGAGGATGATCAGCTCAATAGATTGAATTTTAAGTTAGGACAGGCATTCATACCCTCAAACAATATGTTCCCAAGAGAAGAACAAGTAAGGTAACATTTAATAAAGAATTAAAAGAACACAGAAGTTTTGCACAAGCATGCTCCCACATCGGATTCTTTGCACATACAAACAGCAAGATTTACAGAAGATAGAAGTTGAGAAGAAAGCACGGCAATTACAGATTAGATTATGGACTAGTTCAAACCACCTAAACTATAAAAAACGAGTTTTTAAAATAACAAAGAAGGAGGCACCATTTAATACAAGAAAAAGGAAACAGGGAATATGTGTGTGAGGTTGGGGACAAAAGAAAATTATATCTTGCAATAGAGTTCTAAAGCCCACATCTTTGGTAGTCATGTGAGACGAGAGGAACATACCCTCCTTGAAGTAGTCCGGCTGGTTGGACACAATCCTGGCAATGAGATGCGGGGCATTGCTGAAGTGCAGCAAGGTCTCGGCCAGCTCCCCTGGGCTCAGCAGCCCCGGCAGCTCAGAGACCCCAATGCTGAGTATGTCCGCTACTTCCTCAAAGTAACACTGGTTGTCAAACAGCTCGCACTCCTTGTGGTACCATTCATGTGCTGGCCGAGGCTCTTTCAGCTGTAATATGATCACAGATTTACCACATTTGCTATCCACAAACCAATACCAATTCAAATACCATGTTTTCAAAACAATTGTTTTCCAGTAAAATTTTAGGTGTTGAAAAAAATCTCGAATTAGTGAGTCATTGACTATAATGAATTATTGATACATTCATCTCCCAAAATGAAAACCTTAACAGCTCCCAGCAAGAGTCATAATAATATGGTATTATAAAAGTGCGCTGTAGATTACATGTTGGAAGAAGTTTCACAAAATTGATGAATTCTGATCATCAGCCTACAGAAAAAACACCTTTTTAAAACGATTATTTCTTGTCATAAACAAGATCAATTTTTATGGAATATATCTGAAATGCACAAAAAGAAATGGCCAAAAAATAATTTAACCTTTTACAGATTCAGATTTACACATTATAAATATTTCAAATTTTTAGTATAATTCATTCAACATCTCAGCAAATAAAACAACTACTCCTTGACTTCTCAGGTAGAACAAAATAACCAATATGTAGCCAGTAAAATATTAAAAGTTAAAGAAACTAAAAATAGAAACTCCCAACAACCCCATAGCTCAGCTAATGTACCTGAGCCATGACGTAAATGATTTCAGAAAGCAGCAGACGCAGTCGTTTGAGAGGCTCACAGCACTCAAATTCCAGAGCCAGTCCGTTCACCAGGTTCTGGACAAGAATGCTGCCTTCCTGTGCCCCTCCTGAACTCAAGCCCCCAACTTTTTGTCTGAAACAAAAAAATATCCATTAGGATAGTTAATGATACTTCCATAAGTATAATTAACCTATACAATAAACACATTAAAGTCTGGTCTCTATTGAAGCAATATACACAAGATCAGGTACAGTAACAGTATTGCACACTATAGATGCTCATTGGACAAGCGATAGGAGCGAAATGACCGGACGTTCAGTTGCCTCCGACTTATTAAGCTGCGGTTTTAGTAAATAATTTTTGAGCGAAAGTCATTTGTGTTTTTGTTGAGAACAGGCTTAAGTTTATGGATGTGTAATGCTTCTATTATTTGAATGAGCTCTCTTTTAGTTACGTTATATAAGATTTTGGTGTTAGGGTATAGATCTTCATTTGATGGTTTGCAACTGTGAGCATCTACAGAGTGCAATACTGTTACCGTACCTGATTTCGTATACACACATACTTTTGTTGTGCAAATTTTATATGAAGTAATATACTTAATATATACATATATTTCTAAGTTTGGAAAAAGTAAGATTTCAAATTTTTAAATGTCACAAGTAATCAAAATTTTCAAATATTTGGCAATTGATAGATTTTGCATTTTTTCTGTTTAGATTACTTTACTCTCACTTTAATTCATGAAATCATGACATTGATATAATGACATTGAAATAAATAACTTTTGTTCTATGCACTTTCCACCACAAATGAGCATTTAAAGAGTTATAGCAGTATCGTAACTAATATAACCCAACCCAATCTCACGTAACAGGATGCATGTTTTGGAAAAGAGGAGCCGTAGCGATGACATCACCGGTTCAGAACAAATAACAACAAAGATAAAGAGAGGTATGCCATCTGGCAAAAACATATGACAATCTCCAGTCAGTTGTACGACAACTTGGACAACAATAATGCCACAATGTTTGCCATTTGAAAGAGGAAAACTATTAAGCAAGACAGAAATTACCTCACCGCTACAACTCGTTGAAAACTCATTTGCGATGGAAATATATAGAGAAAAAGTTTATTTTGATATCATTTCACAAGCATCAAAATTTTAAAAATCAATTAGTATGTTGTTCTGAAATATTACCAATATTTCTGCAAAATTCAAGTTACAACCATAAATGTGCACTATAGATAGACAGAAACTAAACAACTAAGTTCTGGATGCTCAATGAGATACAGGTTGTAGCTTTATCCCTTCATGACATGGAAAAAAATTTCATCCCATGGAAACATTTTTAATGACTGCTTTATTATTATCTTATGTAGAACTGGTTTTTCAGCCTTAATGTTAGAAGAAGGAGTGAGTAAGCAACAAGCAAGCTAAGAGAACAAACAATTTGCAAACATAAACTGGATTCAAACCAGTCTTTCTAGTTCAAGGCCTGATGCTTACTTGCAAACATTATAAATTTACTCTATGATAGAACATAATATACTTAGAGATTACTGCTCATCATTCTGAGTTCACTAATTTATGTTTATAATTTTGGCACATTTCCAATTGAATTATAACTCTGATATAACTATTTACAAACTACAATTTTGAACGCTATTCTGATTTAAATAATTGTTAATATAAGTATAACTAGGGCAGGAACTACTAACAACTGAATAGTGTTCTTCTAGCAAAATCAACAATTTCAATCAATTCTTATCTCAAAAAATTGAATTGGCAAGATATTTAAACATCCGCCTTTCACTGAAACTTCAAGCCACAGTGATGGAGAGCTTCCTACTTAACTTTTCTGAAGAAGTTAACAAGTAATAAAGCAACAAAAACTGGTCAAACAATTTCAACCTGAATTTTATTTGTGTTCTTTATTCAAGTTTATCACACACCTGAGTTGCTGTTCTTTCTTGAAGTCAGATTCAAGAGTAGGGAAGTCTACAGACAGTAGAGCAACCATAGCATTCACAGTCTCAATGCCCGACAGAATCTTCAGTATGGCTTTCCTAGCAGCTGTTGATTCCATCGTGTTTTCAATCGGAGCAATGAGACTCATTCTCACTAAACAGGGTAAGATAGGCCTTATTTCTTCCTCCTTGCATTGTGATAAAGCCACCATGTCAGCTCGTTCAAGAGCTTTGAAAACATGAGGCAACACAGGTGTCGATATGTGAACTTTTTTGGGTTTCGTCATCGCGCTGGACACATAAACACACTTGCCTGCACCCCACACTACTGCTGAACGTTGTTTACAACTGTGCGTGTTCCAGTTTCAAGTCTCTTGCTGCAAGTAACCATGTTCTAATCAAAATAAGTTGCTATTCAACATGAAATTCTTGTGAGCGAGATAATCCAACGTTAATTTTGTTATGTACGCTTTAATTGGAAAAATAGTATTTATTGTAATGAAAATAAGATTCATTCTCAGAGTGTTATGCAAGAATCAAGATTTATTTTCTTTTAAAAAATATAAAATATAAAACATTGACACTTTGACCGCAATTGGTTACACCGAAGTTCAATGTTCGGCTTGAATTTGAAGTTAATTGTAGAAAGCAATTTTGAAAATGGCAAACTTTAACTGTATCGTGCCTACATTTAGGTTTAATTAATTACTTTTATAAATTGATTTTTGTGACTACTGGTCGGTCAGAAGCATTGTAAAATTCCTTTCTGTTGTCATCGGTGGCTCACGTTGCGGTCAAAGTGTTTGAGCAACCAAGTAAAATTACCAGTTCGCTTATACTTTGCACATTATTTTGCACTACAATCTTTCAGGGTTTTTCTTGGTCAACTGTGGAGAGGAAAACAATGAGTGAAGTAGAAAGTACCGCAGAATGAGTAAAAGAAGTTTCTCTTTAAGCTCTGCTCTGTTCGCTACTGCCAACTGAGTAACTATTCAAACACGGGTGTGAATACCTCAAAGGCCCGACTGAATTTAAACCAGAGTCTTCATTTTGTAAGGTAAAATGCTCAACTTTTCTCTTTACAGAAATGACAGAATGATGGCTGCCAGCACTTATACCTTGATTACTGCAAAGAATTTCCTCACCATACAACGGAGTGGCACGTCTAAGTTTCTTGTAGGTGTAAAAATAAAATCTGAAAATTACTCAATGGTTAATGGTTGAGGATGCTTGTCAACCATGGGAAGGACTCGATAGGTCCAAACCCCGCATTGTTCGGTGTTTCTTACCGCACAGAAAATAACTAAGGATATTAAAATAGTTAGCTCCCATGAAATTGGTATATAAGATGTTCAAACTATGTTTTTGAAAAGACTGAACATGAAGATCCTTTCTTAGTAAGGAAGAAAATTAACCTCAATTCTCTCCTTACTCAGACGTGAGATGAATACCGGCTCAAACGACACGCTCGACTGTCATTACATCTAAGCATTAATTATTTAATTTTTGGAATGCCAATGTAAAAAATGATATTAACTTGATTTGAATGAAACCATCTTGTAACTTATCCAGGTATAAGATGTAATGATAATTTCGACCAACTGTATAAATAATAGCCACCGTTTCAAGGCTTGCCACATCTCATTAGTGGTACTGAACGTGTAATTATTTTATTTCAAAGAGAGTTTTTATTTCTCTCTTGAATGGAGGGAAACTGTGGTGCTCGAAAAACTCTAAAATAGTGACAATTTTCTTTTTTTGCAGTACCAATGTGAGGGAAAAGGAATTATGAACGACATGCAGTTCTTTCTTTATCGAGAGTGTGTGATTAAGCGCAGTTCCATTGCTTGCACGCTTACTTCCATTGCTAAAAAAAATGTATCGACATTTTATGTTAGTACTTTGTTGGAAATTATTGGAAATAAATGTTTTCTTGCGGGTGCTTGATGAACAAAACTTTCGATGCAGATCTGACGGTTATCCTCGTGAACTGCTCCGACGACCAGTGTAATCGGCGGAGATTACTTGCAGTGGAAGATGGGATTTCACCATGAGGAATGAATATTTTTTTAAAGAAAAAAACGTTCCTGCGGCTGATCTCGGACCGCTTCTTTAAAATACTCGAGAGTTTTTGTGTCCGAGGACTGTCGAATTCCTCGCCGATCATGGATGGTCCATAACAGTAGCGCAGCCAGGGGGCCCCACGAACGCCATGACCCTCCCCCCTCTCCCGAAATGTAAAGCTGTGGCCAATTTCAGTGCCATTTGAAGTAAAAGACTAAAAAGATTCCTGATAATTAAAGTCTGCCCTCCCAAAATAATTTGTCGTGGATCGTTTTCCGACAACACTCCGGGACCATTGACGCTCTGCTGCGTCTTCAGAACTGCCTGGTAGCTAACCTCGCAGAACGTCGCCAAACTACCTGTGTTTTTTTTATCTGCACATGGTCTATGATACTGCGTGGAGGTATGGGATCTTCAAATCGATGCATGGGTATGGACTCCGTAGTAATATGGCCTTGTACATTCAGGAGTTTCTTGGTGAGAGAACCTTCCGCTCTCCTCGCTGCAGCTTCAGCTTGCCGCAGAGTAGCGTCATGGGTTGTACGCTATTTAGTGTTGCCCGAAATGGACTTACTTCAGCCTTCCTCTTGGAATTTTGGCCTCTCTGTATGCGGACGATTTTATGCTGCACTCCTCATCTGCATTTTTGCCTGCGGTGACTCGCAGAATGTCATCAACAGTGTGAACAACTGGGCTCCAGAGCACGGCTTTACCTTTTCTACTGAGAAGACCATAGCACCTCGACTGGTGCTAAGGGAGGGACAAGTAGTTTTGCGAGCTGCGTCAAGTTTTTGGGGATGACTGGACGATAAGCTCACCTGGAAACTCCGCTTGGCTGCCCTCAAGGTTGAGTGCGCTCGGAGAATGAATCTCCTAATATGTATATATATAGAGTAACGTGGGAAGCTGATCGAGTGACTTTGTTGCGACTATACAGAACTTTCATCAGGAGCAAGATAGACTATAGTTGTTTAGTGTAACAATATACCAAAGAATCCACACTGGCTAAGCTGAAATTTAGGATAGTGAATTTTGCCCTTAGGGGTTTCTGGATGTAGGATGCTGAATTGGATTTATCAGTTATCACCAAAAGAAAAGCATGGACGGCGACAACCGTGAAAACAAACTAATCCGAGTTTCATATGTATGAACACATAAAAATTTGATTCCGTACTTGAACCTGGAAGATTTACATGGAAATAATTGAAGTGGTAAGGAAGCTAGCAGCAAAAATACGCTCCAATAACACACTTTCAGATTTTCAGGTAATTACTAGTTAAGTAATAGCTTAAATACGAAGCTCAACGGACGGCGAGAGCAATCCGACCACCTCAATATTTACACCTCCCTCAAATTGTTACTCGTCCACGACAGTTTTGCTCTTGACTTGGTGAATCTTTTGGTAAGTTCTCAATACGTGAACATTTGATGGGTGTTGTGTAATTCGATACACATACTTCAACCATACACAGAAAAACGCTAAATAAAACTATTCTCAGAAGTGACAAAACCCCCAAAACTCCCTTTTTTGAGAAATGACGACCTGAAATAATTTTAGTTTCCCGTAGGAATAGACTTGCAATGCAGTGAGTAAAATCTAACTTCTAGAGCTGGCTGTTGCGCGCTTTAAGCAATTCCTTCCTTCGGGAATCTAAAATCATTTCAGAGTATCATTTCTCAAAAGCGAGAGCTTTGAGGTTTTCGTCACTCATGAAAATCATTTTATTTAGAGTTTTTCTGCACATGGTTGAAATATGAGCATTGAATTACAAAACACCCTGTATAATGTCCACTACAACGAGGTCAAAATGTTGCACGTTTCTCCAAGGTTCCGCCTTCACCGTATCGCTTTCACACGCGCTCTCAATAAGGCAACAAATCACGGTGTTTAAATTCGGGGTACAAAACGGCCGAATAGTCCAAGCCGCTGCAAGTGTAAGGTTTATGGCGTACACATGAGAAATTTAAGCACAAGAGACTTTGTACGTATCCGATTTGTTCACTTCGCGTAGAATAAGATTTTCAGCCGAGCTATCCTAGTCGTACAGAAAGGCTGAACTTTGGCGCAAGAAGGCAGAAAGCCTTGGAGGAGCTTGTCCCCTGGATGCTCTAGAACAGGGGTTTCCAAACTATGGCCCGCGGGCCACATCCGGCCCGCCAAACAAATCCATGTGTGGTGGCCTTGAAAAAATAATGACAAAAAGCAGAGGCACGTTGCAGAATTAAATTGTTTTTCATTTCTTATTCCTTCGGCCCGCATGAATGTGGGAAATATATAATGTGGCCCTCACATTGAAAAGTTTGGAGACCGCTGCTCTAGAACATTGGTCTCCAAACCTCCCAGCCCTAGGGCCTCTGATTATTTCAGTGTGTTCTAAAAACCAAAACCTAGCATGTAAATTGAACAGTTATCATTCAGTATTTTTTTTCATCCAACTCATCACAGCAACAGTGTCTCCAAATTACGGCCTACGGGCCAAATCCAGGCCGCCAGTGTGAGAAATCCCGCCCTGCCTAATTGTTGTCATTGTTACTGCGGTAAGTTGGATAGCAAAAAACGCACCAAATTAAAACGGTTTTGGCCCTTGAAACTTACTAGAATAATCAGAAAAGCCCTAAGGCTGGAAAGTTTGGAGACCCCAGCTCTAGAACACAATTTCTAGCAACCGGAATCTGATTGACCGAGCGCAGACAGACACAGCTGGCGCAAACACACCTCGCAGTCCACCTCAGCAACTCTATTGTTCGATCTCAAGTCGACACGATTTAAAAACACGCGTCTGGAACTGCACAGATCCATGCGACGTCATTCAGAGAGCGAGCCAGCATAGGACGAAAAAAAACAAATATTATATAGTATAACTTAGTGTAATATAAATTTTACAAGAAAATGAGGAGAATCTAGCACATACGCGACAACTAGGAAAGAGAGGAAACAACTATTGGCAACAAGACAGCCCTCGCACGATGTTCAGAATACTCCCTCACGCATGAAACTGGAGTCGGACACCTTCATGGTGGACCAATCAATTTATCAGACAGGAAGGGTGGTCACTGACCCCCACGTTGAAATGTTGCTTCATTACAACTTCTAGTAACTTTGAAAAGGCGGGGTCCATACAGTCAAACGAAATGCCTAGCACATTTGAGTAGTAGTGGTAGTATTAGCATTGATTTGCTAACGCTTCAGTAATTCATTCTATATTGCGCCGTAGGTCTCGCAGTTCAAAAATACAAACTTCACATCATTTCAGCAAAAGCAATTATTTAATTGGTGTTGAATCAATGCTTGTCACAATAACCATTACTGAGCACATTTGAGTGATAAAACTCCACCGCCAGTGCGCGTTACATTCATTACACATTCAATACCGATACATTCAGAGCAGCAGCGCTAGTGATACAAGGGGCAGAGCAGCACAGTTTAGCAATGAGCGCAAGGCACCAATAGAGCGCACCGCAGCAGGCGGTTGTTGTCACTGCCGTGCTCGCATCATCCAGCTGCCGAGGCTACACGTAGGGGATAGCAATGTTCAGTGTACCAGACACACAAAAAAGAACGCCTGTCCCACGCAAAGTAAGGGCAACATTAGAAGGATCAGATGGTAGGAATAAAAGTCAAGGGATACTTCACTCCTCAGTGAAGGGAGAATGGTCGACGCATGAACACATTTACGTTAAAACTAGCGATGATAAAATGCTAAAATCTCAAGTCGGGCCAAAATAAATAATAGTTTACTTTATAAGCTTAAAAAAGTTACATTATCAGATCTTCATTTAAAAAACTGCGTTGACGTTGATAAGAAAAAGCCACACACAACAGGTGACATTCCATATATTTTTGTTGCCGGACATAGAAATTCAATTCTACAGCCAACCTCAAACTTTAAATTTGTGAAATAAAATAAACCTCATCCTCATTAGTGGACACCATGGCAACATTTGAGCAGAGTTGAGTTCCGAGAAAAATACTCCTAAGCAGGTCAAATTCAGAGCAAGCATGAAAGTAACTGCGACATGAAAGTCATAGCTCAAACAAACGGGCGCACATTTCGCAGAAATGACTGTCCTTGCCCTTGAGCCATGTTTCTGCACCACAAAATTGCTCCCCAAATAGAGGATGGACGTAAAGCTACAGGCAACGATCTGAGTGACACCTCGCTCCGACATGTAATCATTTCACCAGCCCCATACAAAACTCAATTTTTCAACTTCCGTGCGAATTCTACTAGAAATAGGCAACGAATCTCAAGCATGCAGGCTCAGATAAGCTATGAACCGGACGCGCATCTGTGATACCCAACGAGCTCAACGCGCGTTCAAGAAAATTAACGCAGGCTCAAAACGCTAATTGGGAATCATCAAGAAAAAGTACGCATCCACAAAATCCATCCTAGTCGTACAAAGAGTTATAAAAATATATTGCTACACACTAATACTAAACAGTATTGTAAAAATATGGATTTGTAGACGTACAATTGCGATGGAACTAATTTTGCTTATTCGCAGCGGAGGATTTAGCAATTGCACTGAAAATTTACAAAAATCCCCGTACATTAGAAACAATGATCTCAATTCTAGAGTTTTGTGTAGCTATGTGCAATGTCATAGCACGCAAGATACGGACGATTTTACTCCACGGGGGTGAACCGGCATCTCTTAATTCTCAACATGACAAATAGAGCTGCTCTTCAACATCGAGAAATCGCTGATCAGGAGCGACAATGCACCCTTCAAAAGCGTTCATTCATGCCAACATCTTTTAGCAACAGAAGAAGAACGAGAAACACGAGGCGAGCAAAGTTGCTAGCGCATCGCGCGCGACAACAATAAGGCACCGCACTAACCCAGAATAAGGTGTGGGGAACACCGCTATAGCACTTCAGGACACATAAAGCACGGCCCGCTCGTCAAAAAAGATCTGCATTACGTGCTTCTCAGCCGAGAACGTCTTTATATTACCCACCACCCCTTACATTAACCATACACTGAGGGAGTCCTCAATTGCAGCACCCTTCCCTCTACGAATACGATCTCACTGGAACGAACGCTCACGTCATTTGAAGGCCTTCACACTGAGCCCAGAACCCCACACACAAACTTGCCTCAAGACGAAGATCTCACCAACCATACATGAACGGGCTACCTAAATACTTTATTTAATTTAAAACAAGCGCTAGACAGACGAGCTGGCGTACATGGCGGGAGCCGAGCTTGGGTACGCAGCATTGCTGGCGTTGGTCTCGATT
>JACJUY010009713.1:0-16240 GCA_014220935.1 Platorchestia sp. MABIK | reverse complement strand
GGGAAGTAGGATTTTATCTTGTTACACCTCCCCCGTGGCACTTTCTTCACGGCGCGACGTTGCTATGTCATCTTTTATGTCTATTTATTACTGTATAATGATTTCAAGGGTCCTAGCTAGCCCCACAAATAATAACGAAGAAAAATTAAGATTGTTTATGTTTACTTGTTTTGCTTTTTTTTAAAGGCTCGGAATGTGGGGTTTCAAAATGCATCTCCTACAGTTTTCAAGCTGCAGTGATGATTTTGGTATCACAATGCTATGAATGTCTCCAAAATACAGGATTATACCTGCGAACAAATGAAGTTTCTTACTTGAAGAACAGTAAAGACAAGGTGGCCTTCCAAAAGCGCGGCACTCAAAAGTGTGGAGTATTTTGTGTCATAGGATGCCTGCACAATTTTTTCGTAAATCGTATTTACTCATTAAGCAAAATAGAATCATTGTAAATTTCCCATCGTAAATCTTGTGCTTCTAAGGAGTTTGGCCTTTCAAATCTGAGAAATCCACCTATGAAGTTGACCTCAGAGAAAAAATGCCAGCAAGCGCAGCTCACTTATTCCTCACACATCGGTCGTCTCGTTGCGCATACTAGGCGCGTCCTGGCGCATCCTGCCGTCACTGCAGTTTACTATTGGGTGCGCACCAATCCCAGGTCTTACTTTATTTCCTGCCACCATTTTACTGAATTCTGTTGGTATGACTCATCCGCCGAGCTCTCAAGATTTACTAGGGGTGGCCGCCGCGGTGATGAGTCTCTGCTAAACCCTTTGGCCAGCACGGGCTAGGGTGGAGCTTCGGCGCTGGGAGTGACGTGGGCAGAAGACATGATCTCTTACCAACAGCCTTAATCAATTAGGTTCGTCTATTGGCACTTGAAGCCTTTCTTCGAAGTTGGTTCACAGACACGACTAACCACGTTTGTGATCCAAGGGAAAAGATCCCCAAACTCAAGTTTATTATGCGACATTAGGACGACTGTCCATTTCTTGCTGTGTAACAAATCACTCCTCAGGAGTGATGTCAATATTGATCACTGTGTAGGCTTAATTCACTATATTGTTTGATTTGTACTCTATCACCCTGAATGTAAACTGGTTTTTCTTTTGTTTCTTCCAGGTTTTTTGATGCAGGAGGAGAGACAGAAAGCAAGCTAAAGTATGTATTTCTTTTCAAGATAAATTTGGAAATTAGCTGTAATAATTCTCCATTTCTATCACGATTTGTGCATGCCATGCAAGAAAATATTTGCACCCAACTTACTTAAACGACACCTTTAAGAAAAATCTTGTATCACGCCTAGACACACACCAAGTATGCGCATTTGTGCGGCAACGCGACCTACCAATAGTTTGGGGATCACTATTTATTACTGATGTTAAAAATCGTCCATGACATTATCTTACGGTTTTATACTGCACAGCCCCCTATATCCACCTTAAACAGGTAATCAATACTTTCAAATCCAATACCAAAATACCTTAGTATTGTTTACCAATAAAAGCTAATTTTTCAGCTCAGATTCTCTTTTACAGGACGAACGAGTGTGTAACGCTCTGAATAAACTCCAAAACGTTCAGTAAATTTATAAATTGCATGAGTGCTTCACTGGCTGCTAATTTTTTCCCTTAGATGCAATCGAGTAAAAATCAATTCAAGAAAAGAGAGGGTTAAACTCAGGAAGAATGATAACACACAACCTGGTCTGTATCTAAAATAGTTGGAGATATAATGGTCCCTAGTGCACTTTCTACGTAGCATATAATAGCGACAAATAGAAAATTCGAAACATGCAGAATTCTGTAGGAGTAGAGTACACCACTATATTTTAAAATGACCACCAGTACATTAACAAAATGTTATATCCCATATAAGGATGAAGCATGCAAATGAAATAGGACGTGCACTTCATTTATCACCCAAAATATTTGTATGCAGATATTGTAATGGTAAAAAAACCGAGTAATTTGAGTAGCTTAAAATTTTCAGCAAGAAACCTAGATTTAACAACTTCTAAAAGTTATGATTATGTAAATGCAGCACGTCAAAAACATACTTTTCATTGGCAGTGGTAAGGCAGTTAACATTATTTGGAGCAACTTGGCAATGCCGTGATAAGGTAAAGCCCGTCAGGGAAGCAAACAGCTTCTCTGACGGGAAACAGCCTCCACAACCAAACAGCAACAAGAACATGCAAGTGAGGAGCTCACTGTGGTCCAGGTGAGGGACAACGTCCAGAATGGAGTGGAGGGCCGCAATTTTGACGCTGACTTTATCATCACAGCAGAGGTTGAGGAGGTTGGGCATGAGGTGGCTCCTGATGGCATCCTGGGCCAGGCCTGAGGCAACCACGGCGAACACCCCACACACCGCTGCTCGCACCTCCTCGCTCACGTCCTGCGTCAGCGACAGCACCGCGCCGCACACCTCTTGCCGCAACCTCACCAAGTACAGTTTAATCAATACCAACATGAAAAAATATCACTTATTTAAGTAGAGTCTAGTTAGCTTTCTAAATATATTTCATAATTGTTTTCAATGTTCAATTATTGCCCAAATTTACAAAGAATGTAACAAACTCACAAGAGGTTTAGGAAAACTGCTAGTGAAATGGGAAACTCTATCATATTGTTAAGTTCTATAAACCATAAAATAACATTACACTCACTGGTTGGGTCCGAACTTGGAAGCAAGTTTACCGATTAGCTTGCAAGACGCAATGCGGTCAGACAGGTGCTGGGACTCGCTTTTACTCACAGCTACTGGAACAATCTGAAATGGAGTAATTGAAATTTATGATTCAAGTAATTTCGAATACATAATAACTAAGCCAATGCAAGTACTCACAATTCTTTGATATCAGATTTAATAATAGCAATAATAATAGCAACAAATCATTGACTCGTCAAACTTAGTGGATTTCATTTATAAGCATGAACAGTGAACACCTCCTTTCTGGCAAAGAAAATACCTCGGATCATGGTAGATATATTAGACCACTCTTGATATCTTCAAGAAATAGAAGGAAATTGTACTGGTTCAATATAGTGTTTTGAATGAACTCTAGATCTAGACAGAGGCATCAACTCCAACACTGGTGACAGCTACATGACTAAGGTGCATTATAGAATTATAAAAACAGCAACATGGCTCACGTGTGTAGCATCTCCTCCAGATAAATGCAAAATATCATCACCAAGAAATTACACTAATATGGTTAACCAACAAAACTTAGCATAAATTTGCAGTTGATGAGGACAGCACCGTAATAAATGCGATTGGCATAGATATGCAGACATGACAACTTACTTCATTATTGATAACTTCACACGGTAGAAGGTCCATTACATCCAAAAGCGTTTCCAGCCATGCATTGGCCACCACTGGAAAATTTTAAGATAATCAAAAGTTACTGAAATGCCGATGACCCAACATTAGTGGATTATTGGTCAAAAATTTATATTACAGACCCTAGAGCTGAATAAAAACAGCACTAACAAGCAAAAGCAATTTAGAATTTAACAAATTTTAACAAGAAAATGGTTTTGCACTTTTACCCAGATTGAAATCATGAAGATCATAATGACAGGTTAAATAATTTGAAGAAATAAATAAAGGAACTTCTTCATTATATGATCAACACCTACAAAGTATATTAATAATTCTGAAAGAAATATAGTATTCTTTAAATTATTGCACCTTTTCCTTTCAAGTAGCTGTATAAAATTCTGATCACTCCACAGATGAGTAAAAAATTGCAAAGAACATAAACTAAACAAAAGTTAAACTAAAATCAATAGAGAGCACACACTAAGACATTCCATAAAAACACAAAATATTCAATTTTGTTCAATGAGGAGAACTTTCTTGGAAGTTTTCTGACGTTTCACATTTTAGAGCTTTTAACTCTGTCAAATTGCTGTACACAATTTTTTTAGTATCTTTAGCTATCCTTTTACTTTTTACAGGACTATTTTATTCTTACTGAAATGAGCTATTTGATGTGTCAGCCCTGAAAAAACAAACGTAATTTAAAATCACACACTTCAATTTTCTTTGTAATTCTAGTTTCATCATTTTTATATACTACTCCAAATCACATCACTTTGATGGTTGATCGTTCACTTCCCCTCTGTCGTTTTTTCTTACACTACATATTTGGAAACTATAGCAGATTGTCTTAGCTATTCATTAAGCTTCTTCAACTTTAGCTTGTTATTTCTACTGCTCCCAGCTGTGAAGTGAAGACAACATATAAAGGCCCTCCATTCTCTATAAACCTTCATTTCCCTCTTTTCTTCTCCCTCATATGTCCACCATCATAATTTTTTCATATGTTAATAAGCTACCTTCACCAAGATGAGTTTCCATTTTAACCATTATGTAGTTATAATTACTTGGTTCTTTCTATAGCAGTGTATAATCTTCCATCATCACATTTTCATGGTGCAGTGTGTATTTATTTTAGGTTTATTATTTCAATTGAGAATCTGAACCTTACATCCAATAAATTGAAACATAAAACATTCAATTTAATTTATTCCATTAGTTCACAAGTTCCTTAGTAAGTGAGATAATTACTAATGTCATTTAGTTTGATTTACCATATACTAATATTGTAAACATAAGTTTGTGGATATTTTCCGCTCAAGTTAGTATTATTGAGAGATGAAAAAGCAAATATGAAATTCATGATTCAACCCGTGTTATAGATGTGATTGAAAAACAAAAATGCACTATAATCAGAAAAATTGATATGCCACTATGATTGTTACAATTACACATTCCAATGACACCACTTAAAAGGATCACAATGCTATTTCCCATTCTTTGAAATATTCCAATGCAAACTTGAATCAAACGAACAAAACTTTAAATTTTGTTGTCTAAAAATTGTCATCAAAGAACTTACCAGGATCTTTACTGTCTATAGATGATAAAATTGACTTCAAAAAAGTGTGAGTAAAATTTGAGCTTGGTCCAAGATCCTTTGGAGGCAAAGAGGATTCAGTTCTCTCTCCAATATCCTTTCTGGATGATCCAGTAAGAAATGAATTCTTTGATAACTCCGTATCGTTTGCTGAACTCCAGTTCATCCGTTTTCCAGCATCCAATGAAGGATGTACATGCTCAGCTGGTCCATTAGGAATGTCACATCCATCACCAGGACTCCTCTCACTGCTGTCATTCTCGTTAACGGCAACACGAGGCACAAGTAAGCAGTTGCTTTTGCAGGCATCACCATAACTGAGATGACCACCATCTTTAACACAGTCTGCATCTGGGTCCGGTGATTTGCTACAGGAGGAATAAGATTTGACCTCCTGATGGTCACCCGAGCAGCCAGATGAGCTGCTGGTGATGGAACTATTGGGCTCAAATGAAGGAGTTGATGATGGCTTGTGGCAATTCAGTGGAGCCATGGCCTCCGCTGGCCTGAAAAGCAAAGCAGCCAATTTACACTTGATCCAATATACCAAGTAACAGAAACTGTCATATACAATACCCTTAACAATCAAACTCCAACACTCATGAATAAAATTTTGATAATCACATAACAATTTAAAACGAAATGCAAAGTTAACTGAAGTTTTCACTTTTAACCAGTTCAAATCTTGAATTAATAAAAAAAGAGAATTTGTACAAAGAAAAACTGAAAAATAGTGTTTTTGCAATATCTTCTATATAGAATCAAAACTCTATATAAACACATGAAAAATTATGAACCCCTAAAAAAGTAACATGTAAATTTTCCTTCAAGCACAGCAAGTCCTCCTTACAGTACATCACAGTTATGGAGTTTGGTATTTCCTTCCTTCAATTCTATTACCAGTAAGAAAAATTCAGAGATCTGCCCATGTCCGTTGCGCCACCACAACAATCGGTCTCTTCCCACATTTCCCACTAAACAAAAATGAAATCCTCATGGCGTGCTTTTTGTAGATATGATGCACATTGACACACCCAAAATGGCTCTAAAACATTCTGCAGACACTGCTGGAGTTGAAACGGCTAAGCAAAAGAGTAGTCTGACATTGGAGGTAAAATTAGACACGTTGAAGAGGGAAGAGCAGGGATAAGGTGCATCTGCCACAAGTCGAAACTTGGGCTCAGCCCAGTTGACAGTCAGGACAATGTTAAAGAATCATGAAGCTATAAAAAAGCTAGGGAGAATGTACCAGATTTGCAGAGCAAACTGCTAACAAAACACAGTGAGCCAATAATGAGTTAGATAGAAAGGTTACTCAAAATTTAAATTAAAGACTAGAATTATCAAAATACGAGTCTGTCTTTTTGATTTGATCAGTCATAAAGTATTGTCCATTATTGAAGACTGAAGGTTGAAATGCAAGTATTTCATGTATTTTCATGCCTGTAGAGGGGACTTTTGATGCGCTGGAACACATCTATTATTACACCTTATAATGGTCTCGAGATACGGGATTTTTATCTGCGATGTTTTCAGGAACGCAGATGTACTGCGTAATGAGGACCTACTGTACTAAATTTCTTGAATCTTGATCAAATGAATGAAAATTAGTACAATGTCAATGTGAATGGAAAATGAATTTTATCAATGCTCCTGAAGTGTTTCAGGTTTCTTACCATGTAGCAATGTTTAACATGACAGAAACATCAATAGACAATTAAATTCAACTTATAGCAGATTGACATGAACTCAAATCTTATCAATAATAATTAAGTTATTTTAATGTAGAGGCATCATCAAATAAATTAATTTTAACACTTTTCATGAGAATTGGGCCACATGTGTACCAAATGGTAAATTGCACATTCACGTACCGGTATAAATGAATGACATTTCATTTGTTTTGCAACCATTTAAAAAAAATTAGGGTAATCATTCGAGGTAAAATGTATTGTGCAGTTGCATTTATATATTTCTTGAGAAGGATAAAAATGTATTTGAGCAGTAAAGTTGATTTAATTATTCTGCTACTTACAACCTAACCAAACCAACCGTTAACAGTCTTGGATACGCAGGGAACATGTTAAGAAACAATGAAAACGTTAATTTTTATAAGGCAAAATATATTTTATACATAGATTTTGATCGTATTTGATTAAAGGCTTGTTCATTCCTTGATTCTGTAGTTTGCTTTTTTATGGTTTCAAGCTCTTCAATGATTGCAGGGCCATTCATTCAAAGGAAGTTAAGTACATGCCTCCCTTTGAACTTATTGCATTTATAACAGCACTTCACTAGTCTTGTTAAGAGCTGCCACGGTTTGAAAATTATTCCACTTCCCCATAAAATAATGCAGTATTTGAAATTGCATAATGTGTCTGTGAATAAGAACAAAGTGGTTAACTGATCTTACAAATATGGTGATATCCATTATTGAAGTTAAAAAATTGACACTAGACAATGAATGTGGTAAAGACAGTGGATAGAACTTATCGTTTGTTTTCTCCTGGTTAATGTAGCCAAGTATGAGAAAACAGTCGATAGATATCCCCACTATTACAACAGTTCTATGAGCTAAACTACGTGTCTCTAATTTTGAACAACAGAACTTCAACTCAGGTGCCTAGGGAAGATTGGTGTGAGGTGGCAAAGGACTTGATAGAGTATGCAACTGAGTTGCATGTGCAACCACACTTTAGTTCTTCCTGGTGGAAAAAAAATTGTACATGAGATATATCAGTAAAAAATCAAAGATGCTGGAAAATTTTGCTAACTACATTCCCTTCAGCAAAAACAATGTACAGAAATAAATTCTTAATAAGATGTAGCAGTGATTAGTTATACGTTGAGCATTACGGAAAAGATCAAATTTCCTAATTAACAGTTATTGATTTTCAATTATGTACACTTGATTGCTGAACATTTTATCTACTTACTTATACAACATCTTTTGAAAGAATGCTGAGATGATTACATGTGAGCTATTTTGAAGTAAATAACCATAAAATTCAACACAAGGAAAAACAATGAAACTAAAGGAAACCTGGCACTTACCTCAAAGTGTGCATTATTTACTTCTGTATAAAAACCATTTATATTATTTTAAAATGCCAATATTATTCTTGGGATTTAGATAAAAATTTCCAATTAGGGCCACTCAAACTAAAGCAACATTGCAAGCAATTACACATGAAAGAAAACATTTTGATTTAACACACTTCAATCTGAAAAAGAAAGACAGTTTCATTCAATTTGTACTATATGAAAATCCTGTTTACCAGCACATTAATTTCAGGCCCTCTTTCTGTCGATGTATGAGCTATGATTCCTTCTGAATTTTTTTCTTCCAATTTCAGTAGAAATAAACCTCACAAAAATCCTTTCTAACTATAGATGAGTCAAGGCAACATACCAAATATCTTAGTGTAATTTCAAGCTCCCAAACACTTTCTCTTTATAGCATGAGAATGTCATTCCTTGCAGACCCTGAAATAATTCAAGTTCCAATCATACAATAGTTTGCATTCTAGCTTTGGGTTCAAATGAAATATGGCATCAAGACAAGGTTAGCTTCAATAAACTTCACAAATAATCAGTACCCATTTGTTTAAATTCATTCCAGTCCCTACAAACTAACATGTTCCCATGTATTGGGCTATATGTATACCACTAGGTAAATTGCTCATTCAGGGACCAGTATAAATGAATGGCATTTCATGTTTAGTGAAATTTTTAACAATTAACTGCTATACCAAGTGAAATGTGTTATTGTACTTTTCATATTTCTTAGGAAGGATGAAAATGTATTCAAACAGTAAAGTCGATTTCTCTATTCTGCTACTTACAACCAAACCAAACCAAACATTAACAACCAAACATGTTATTCATTCCAACACATTTTCCATGACCCAAGCAGAATGTGAAACTACTTTTTTAACCAATACACCATAAGATTTTCTAACACAGTAACATATCTACACATGAATTTTATTAGTTCCAGACCCTACTTTACATAATAACTTATTTGTATGTTGGATCAATTATTCCAATTGGAATACATGGAAAGCCATTAAGGGAATCTACTGCTCTGCACTTACCTCATTTTTCAAATTTCACTGTACACATTTCTATTGCATCTAGGGGAACGAAAATGCATACAGACATGTACAATTGAATTCTGAACACATTTGCATTTATGAAAAATTTTGATTTTTGCAACAGAAAATAGTTAGTGTGCAAACATATTTATATATACAAACATATTTATATATAGAAAATATATATAAATTATTTTTTTGCACAAAACCACATCCCTTCTACAATTTTCAACGTAGAAGCATGATTTTGGTCTCATTTGATGCGGTTTGACAGTGGAAAAGATGTAGCGAAGCAAAATTCTATTTGAATTCTACAATAAATTTTTATTGGGAAAAACTGAATTTTAAATTTTTTCATTTTTCCATGTTGGACATGGGGTAACAATAACTTTTTTCAAGTTCGAAATGCAAAAAATCCTTTAATTTGAAGATTCTACAGTCCTTCCACGTAAAATGAGACCAAAATCACGCTTTTTTGTTGATATTTGTTGAGTGAGAAATGTTTTGCGCAAGCTTATTTATTTTTCTTTTGATCGTGCAAAAATTTTTTTTGGCAAAAATCTAAAATTTTCAAACAAACAAATGTGTTCAGAATTTAATTTTACATATCTGTATGGATATTCGTTAACCTAATTGCAACAGAAATGGGAAAAAAGAAGTTTGAAAATTTGGTACATTTGGTATAGTCCATAGTAGTAGAACCCCTTAAATTTGTTCCACAGCCTTAAAACTTACCATAACTCCTTAATAAATAGATAAATGCTCATGAAAAATAATTCTCCATGTTGTTTAGCTAAAATACCAATTTGTTTGCAAAATGCATCAAACCAACCGCAAGATACCTTGAATTCCTCTGGTGTAGAATCAGTTGAACTCTTTCCCTCCCCACCCCCAGTGTCTGCCTTCAAGTTGCAATAGATGGAGCTGGTCTTCTCACATGTGGTTTTAGTGACTGTATAGCCTGCAATTTCCCTGTCCTTTACCCATACAAGCAAAAGGCATTCTATCTCTTCCAGAGTGGGGGATCAACATTTTGAAATGGTGATCCTCTTGGTTGGTTCAACAGATTTGATGGCTTCCTTCTGTTTTATAATTGTCAAGACTGTAGACACATTGAAGCCATTTTGATTAGCCAGATCGTTAACATGCACACCATATTCATGGTTTTTTATTTGATTGATCGCAAGATCCCTTAACCACGACTAAGATGTTCCAAGAGAGGAAGGAGGAAGGCATCATTTAGAATGAAGTTGAGGGAACGTGGAATCTAAGCACAAGGTGCACAGAAACAGTAAGCAAAGAAAGAAGTTCATGAAACAAGAAAAAGTTGAAGAAGAAAATAGTAGGAGCTGAAAAACAGGACAGCAGTGAATCGAAAAAAGATGGTCCGTAACAGAACAAAAACCTATTTAATTTCAACAAAAAGGAAGCCTACCTTACCCTTAGCTCGGGCCCTCACATAGTCCCCCTGGGAGCACTAATTCCCATAGATACAACAGTTGTATCCCCCTGAGGGGCATCATGTATGATAAAAGGTAATATATTGAGAGTAATGGTGCATTACATTATTTAACAGCTTTAAAGAAGAAATGGATTTAGCTTTTATAAACAGGGAGAACTAAATCTGAAAAGTCATGTTAAGGGAATCTACTACCCTGTATTTGACCTACTATACCGAATTTTTCAAATTTCACTGTTCACGTTTCTATTGTATCTACAAGAACGAAAATGAATACAGATATGTAAAGTAGAATTCTGAACACATTTTCTATAAAAAAATTTAATTTTTGCAATAGAAAAAAGTTATTGTGCAAACAAAAGAAAAAATACGTTTACTTGTGCAAAACTCTTCCCACTCTACAATTTTTTACGTAGAAGCGCGGCAATTGTGGTCCCATTCGACATGGAAGGACTGTAGAAACCTTGTAACAAAGGATTTTTTTAATTTTGAATTACAAAAAAATTATTGTGACGTTTGTCTAAAAATTTCTTCCCCAGGTAAATTCAGGATTCTTTCTCTATTCTCAGCTTACACATTTATATTACAACTAGATGAACAAAAATGAATACAGATATGTAAAATTGAATTCTGAACATATTCGCTTTTATGAAAATTTTCTATTTTTGCAATAGAAAATCGCAATTGTTGGACATTGTAAGTTATTTTTTCTAGTTCGAAATTCAAAAAAAATCCTGCTTTACGAGGTTTCTACAGTCCTTTCGCGTCAAATGAGACCACAATCGCGCTTCTCCGTAAAAAAATTGTAGAGTGGGAAAAGTTTTGCGCAAGTATATATATTTTTTCTTATGTTCCCACAATAACTTTTTTCTAATGCAAAAATCAAAAATTTTTATAGGATAAAACGCGTTTAGAATTCAATTTTACATGTCTGTATTCATTTTCGTTCCTCTAGATGCAATAGAAATATGAACAGTGAAATTTTAAAAATTCAGTAAATTAGGTAAAATTCAGGATAGTAGATCCCCTTAAAAGCCTGCATTACAACAGTCTTGGTTTGACTGTTTATAAGCAAACTGTACATTCACAGCCTGCTCTATATCTTCATACACCCAGCATACTGCCAGCAACATTGCAAATGAGATATGCAAGGTAACTGGCTATTTGTGTGCGACTCTTAAGACTGCCTGCTGTTGGCATAGGAGATGCAGGACAGCCTACTGACCTATGGGATGTACAAAACAGCTACTAACCATGCGGAATATATTAAAATTTGCTTACAAAGTAGGATAAGCAAGAAAACATGCTAATCATGAGACAGTACAGAGCAACTTATAAACCCTAAACAATGTATGAGACAGTCTGCATATGTAATGAAAGTGCAAGAAAGCCAACTAACTTTAATGAATGTACAAGAAAACCTGCTCATATAGTGGGATGCAAGACAGCATGCTAAGCAGTTCTGCTCATTTATACAAGCAGAACAGCTAGATAGTTCACCATACTGGATATGTAAAATAGTTTATAGGGATAGATATCCAGACCTGCTTAATGTGAAGCATATAATGGGCAACTATACATGATCAACTTAAAACTGTTTCATTATATTTGATTTGTTTCATCAGTGCCGTACTTTTATCATGCACAGTTTTTAATAGATTGAAGTTTCTTCAGCTTGAGGAAAAATTTAAGCTTTTAAAACAACCAAATTACAATTGAAGCTTTAAGAATTATTTACAATTCCTGCATTATTTTCCTAGACTATATTTAATCAAAGGTACTAAGTTTGAAATATCATGCAGGTTGATTGCCTAATTTGGTGGTGATGCATAAAAAACTCATCAAAAGTAAATGCTTCTAACATATAAAGTGATTGATGAAGAAGGTAATACAAAAACCAAATGAAAGTGGATGTGCTAAAGTGGAAGGTGAACATGAAGCAAATTCTACTGTTACCGCAAAAGATGGTACTAAGAGGAAGGTAGTGCAACAGCACGACAGCAAAGTTAGAAGATATATATACAACATTCTACATGAATCTCCTGGCCCTTCACACTGCTCACAGTAGAAAGATGTGTGCAAGGTACTGTCAATTTATTGATAGATGATTCTATTCAAGCTTTATTCAGTATGTAATAATTAGCTCAAAATAACCACCATCTTGTCCAATATGGAGATAAATTCTTTTTTAGAAATTAGTGATTACTACAACTAATACATCTCGGTTGATTGAAGAGACTTCTTCACAGACCACTTGCTTTAAGTCTTCAATAGTGTTCAGTTTAAATTTGAATACTTTCTCTTCAAGATATTCCCAGAGAAAATATTCAAAGGTAAAAGATCAGGGGACCTAGTGGGCCACAGAAAATTGGTTTGGTGCAAATAATCTTGTCGTGCAAGTAATTTTTAACTAATCTATTGCAGGCCAGGATGTGTGCACAGTTACACTGTCTTTCTATGATACTAAATAAAACTAAATAGTCTTATAATATAGTCTATAGGTATAGTTATAATATAGAGAATATAGTCTGATGTGATTTTTGTTTACCCTCTCTGAATGGATCACTTATTATATAATAGGCATTTACTTTTGACCTATGTTTTGTGGGTCACCTGGTATAGTTAATTTTGGGTCACTAATCTTGAAATTGCACTTCACCTGTTTGAGTACTGGAGCATTAATTTTTGTCCCCTTTTTAAGGTTTGTCACCTATCAATTTATTTATAAAAGTTATATTCTAGCCCTCTGAGCTTCTATTAAAGCACATTGAAAAAAAAAATTAGGATTCAATTTTTAATACAGTCGTACCTCGGTGCTCGACCGCCTGTAATACGGTATTAACGTAACAATGGGTGAGGTTAGGGTAGGTTATGGTTGGTTAGTTAAATAAACTAACCCAAAATAACATATATCAACCTAAAATAGCTTACCTCAACTTATCCAAACCGTCTTTGTTCGCTTCCCGCCAAGAAGTGGGCGTGTCCAGCCCGAAAAGTGGGCATCACCCAACAATGCGGCGACTAAGCAACCGACCATATAATGTTATTTCTATCTGAACGTAATTATTGTTATATCTCGAAAATAACTCATCAGCGAGCAGAATGTCATTCACGTAAAACGTTTTTAAATGTGTTCCTTCAGTGATTCTTTGGAATGGAATTTTTAATTTCCGTGAAAGGCCTAAAATCAATATTGACCAAATATTTTCTTAATCTAAAACATCACAAAAAATTAATCAAAAGAATGTCAACTATAAAATTTTTGATCAATATTGAGTTTATTGCACTCACGGAATTTATAAATTTGGATCCCAAGAATCGGTATAGGAGCACATTTAAAAACGCTTTAGATGAATGGCATTTTGCTTGCTGATGCGTCATTTTCAAGATATTATATGAATTCTGTTCAAAAATAACATATAGTCAGCTGCGTAGTAATTGCATTGTTGGAACATGCGCAGTATTTTGGCGAGAACCATCAGTGTCTGTATACCTAAGTCAAGTCGAGTTATTTTAGGATTATTTAAGTTTGTTTAGGCTAGTTTATTCAACTCACCTAATGTTACCTAACCTAATCTAACCTATCATCACGTCAATACCATATTACAGCACATTTATGTGTTCGTTTCTTTGCTATTATATACGACGTTCCTATAACTTCAAACTTTAGTATCTCAAAAATTACACATCAGCAAGCAAAATGTCATTTATGTGAAATGTTCTTAAATTTGTTTCTTTAGTGATTCTTTGGAACAGAATTTTTAGTTTCCAAGAGTGCATTAAACTCAATATTGATCAAATATTTTGAGAGAATGCCATCAATTTGTATTTGCTGTCATTTTGACTGCTTGGTTGTCCTGGGGAGTGGGAGTCAGTAGCCGTTCTAGTGTTAATACAATAGAATATTAAAGAAAATCTGCGATTATAAGTGTGCTAAATTTTAAGCACTAGTCAAGCATTTTTTTACCAGTTTATCAATAGTTTGCATTGTGCAACAATCCTGTCTTGAATCTTGTTTCTGACTTTCAAGATTATTCTGTAGCAGAATTGTTTTGTATAGAAATTTATAAACTTTGTTGTTCAAATAAAGCAAGTTCAAGATCATTTCTAGATCCTTATTTACGTTTAAGCACAAGGAAGTTGCTGCAAATTTTCAACACGCTGACTTTTATGCTTAAGATGCAGTCTCATTTACTTCTATCATCTTACACTAATTAATAAACAGATGCCGAAAAAGCCTGAATTTTAGTATTAATGTACGCAGAAACTGTCTTCAAAAGCACCTTTTATCAGTATTTACATGCATTCTTAGACTTGAAATGACTTCCCTAAGGGAATACATTTTCATGTTTCTCTATCATATGTTCAACCATTAACATGGTTGTTATAATTTCCAAGGAGGTTTAACAAGTAAAGATTTTCATATTAAGGCCCTTTAAAACACAATAAGATACGTCTTTTGAATCAAACGCATTAGAAATAAACGGATTTTTCTTTCCTATTTGTCTACCTGTCTTCTAGTCAGAGGTAAGGGAAATGATTTCACCCTAGGTTCTAGAATACTAGTAGAGATATCTAATATATCTAACCAATTGATTACTTTTCCAAGTTAATTATTCATCAAATTTAAATTTTTGAACTTTAAATTATATAACATTACAAATAACTAGCCGTTGAAATGAAAAACTGAATCGCGAATGCATCTCACTGTCACTTGTGTCTGACATGAAGTGTAAAATTACGAGTCCTTCCTCGGCATCGGTGCAGTTAAAGACAGACGTACGAAAAACTGTCGTCTTCAAAATCACTTAAACAACTTAAACAATTTATTGACTCAAAGCGATCCAGCAGTAGACTGTTTCTCAAATCTAATACAATGAACATATTTGAGAATAGCTTATTGTTGGTGCTAATAAGTTCAGCGACTGATAGGGCATCCAATCATCAACGTTATTTTGAGGTGTACAGTAGCATGGTGCGTTTTTCAACTTTTTGGAGTTAAGTTTTACAATAGTGTGGAAAAGTTGTGGAAGTGCATAAAAACGATGTGTGAAAAATTTAAGGTTCCTAGGTTGATTCCTTCATGATTCTAGGGTCGTTTGAAAATTTCAAAATCAGGAAAAACTAACATATATATAGTTGAAAAGTTCCCCAAAAATCCATTTAACATTCTCAGAGGTCTGAATAAGTAAAAATGATCATAAAAATTCTTTAGAATATATGTTCCAGGTTTCAAAGCTCTATCTTATCATCTTCATTATTCGAGGGTCTTAGGAAAATTTCATAAATCTGAGGAAGAAGCATTTATTTGAAAATTTGCCCTAAATAAAATTTTGGGTACTTAGGGGTCGCAATAGGTGAAAACCATCATTAGAACATCTCTAGAATATATGTTTCAAATTTTAGAGCTATAGCTTATCATCTTCAATATTCGAGGGTTGTAGTGAACCATCAGCACACGCAGCCATGCCTGACGAAATTTTGATTTCACATCTAATTTCACGTTTTTAATTTCATATTTAATTCCGCATTTTTAATATCACAAAAATTCATTATCATTAACACAAACACTTTCGTAGTTTTAATCACCAATTCCATTAATAAAACCCTGAACCTTTGTCTCGCCAACCCGCTTCTGCGGCGAGAAACTTCCAGGACTAACTGGCACAGGAAACATAGTCTTTAGCTGACTCCCTGAAAGGGGTCAGTACATGCTGCAATAACAAAAGCTTATGAAAAGTAGGACAATAGTTT
>JACJUY010009712.1:0-21885 GCA_014220935.1 Platorchestia sp. MABIK | reverse complement strand
TTGTGTTCTGGGATGTGAGGTGCGGCCTTTACCGGTGTGGACAGGTGGGAGGCAGTTGTGTTCTGGGGTGTGAGGTGCGGCCTTAACCGGTGTGGACAGGTGGGAGGCAGTTAAGTTCTGGGGTGTGAGGCGCGGCCTTTACCGGTGTGGACAGGTGGGAGGCAGTTGTGTTCTGGGGTGTGAAATTATTACTGAGTTAGACTTGAAGTTGTATTTTTTTTCATACATACTAAGTTGTTGCTAAATTTGTTATACATTTCACTGATACGTCGTTATTTTTAAATCATTTCTCTATTGGTAATAAAATGATTTTGATTTATTCCTACAATTTTCCTTGCGTAACGATGGTGAGGAATTACGTTAACCTTTCACTAATCTTAATATTGTTTAAGCTATAATACCTTGGAAATTTGCTTTTTGAATGATACCTTTCTAGATAAAACATCGTGCAATAAATAAAATATTTCTTACACAAGCTGTGAGAAATAATCTTGGTCAAAGATGTTCTACGACTTTAAATGAGGTCATTTATTCGATAGAATTAGGAAAAGTCAACCAATAAGACTGCAAAAAAAACAACGAGCGACAATAAATGGTGTTAAAAGCATCCCGATGACCTTCATTATTGTTTATGAATGATTTTGCAATTGAAGACGAGCGTCAAAAAACAGAATATTTTTAGCATAACTTTAGAGTCGAAGCTTTTTTTCTTAATAATTCTAACTAGAGAGACTTGTCCAGGCTTCTCGTCCCTCACGCCTTGCAAAGAATTTGGGTGAACAGTTGTAGCCCATTCGAGCCTCTCCCAATTATTGTAAAGAAGAGAAGTGATGAAGTTTCGGAGAGTTATCTAGATCTCCCTTGGGGCACAGGATTTCCTTGTTTAGAAATGGGTTTAGATAGAACGCGAAAGATTGGCTGCTAGTATAGAACAAGGAAACTCTGTGGTTCCTTAAACTACAGTCGAATATTTAGTATACTGTTTGACGTTCATCCGCTTACCTTATTTAAGTTCCTTTCTTTCGTTAGAACCAGCACATGCAAGCTCAGAAAAATCTGATTCACATTCGTGTTTGTAATGAAACTTGATCTTTTGTTTTTACTGCGGATGAAAATGACATTGATTGTCATTTTTCTTTCCTTGCTCAAAAATTAATTTTTGAAATCGTTGACTAATACATTGAATTTTTGAAATTTATCGATTAATAAGCACTCTCGAAGGTAAAAATTGGACTTCCATAATCTGAAACATTAACATATCGCTGCATCATTGCAGGACTGTCAGAACCAAAAAATTTCAAGTATAGAGTTACAATGTTTATTAGAAAGCTGAACTAGTTCTGCGTCTTTTGGCAGTAAAGTCGTAAGTCGAAGTGCATTTTGGCCAAGAGATGGCGCCGTTGATTTACGTAAAATCATTATAGCTATATGACTTAGAGACTTTAAAATGCTTCTCATGAAAAATTTCGAAAATTGAGCTACAACAGTCTTAAAATGATGTAGCGGTACCTCATTGTAGCGATACATGTTTCACACACCCCTCCCCCCTCCGAAACATGTTTCACATGCAAACTTAGATACAGGAATAGAAAAAATTTGCTGAAAATACATAAAATACAAGCAGATTGTGTTATACGTTTAGCAATTAAGTTGCTCTACTAATCCAATATTTGATTTTACCTCAAGCATTCCAATGAACGCTAGAATGAGGCGAACAATTATGTGCATAAATTCTAGTTTTGCTCTCAAACTCACTTTTTAACGCGTTATTAGACGCGTAAGGCGGCTTTGAGGGAGTTTGCATAATACGGCTGGGTCACGAAGTCAATTTTCATGTGAACTTCACAAAGCTATTGAAGTCTGTGATGAATCACTTTACTAATATGGTCCGGTCTATTAAAAACTAATCTTCAATATAAAGACCCTGGTGTCTTTAAACAATGAAGGATTCAAATCAACGTTTCGGCGATAAACTGTAGGCATTATCACGAAAATCATTTTTATGATAATGGCTAGAGCTCATGGTCGAAACCCTTTTAAACACATGCTTTTTTGAAGACCTTAGTATTATTTTCACTTCTGATTTTTAAGTAGATTAGAACGAGATATTGAGCTCCCCTATTCACGGTTTGAACAGGCTTGTAAACTTCACATGCAACTAAATACATATTTATCCTCCATTGAACCCTGTGTTCACGCATGCATAACCGAACAGAAGGGTGAAGTCGCGATCCAATTAATCTTCCTCATATGCGAATAAAGAATAATTGTATAACTGACTGAACTTGCGTTGAACATTGAACTTCAGTTTACCCCGCAGTAGGTAAAGTGTAAGTTGGTAGTTACTAATAACCTACAGATGTCTGGCGCAACAAATCAGTGAAGTACGGGAGTTTAGGCATTATTGCGAAAAGCTTGTACCAGTGATGCCTTACTGCAGTGTCATTCTCCAATTTTTGCTAGAGAGCCTCTTCGGTTAAACTCATTGATTGAGAGTCGCAGTTACTGCAAGTTAGCGTATATTATATCAATTATATTTAAATTAATTCTCTTATATATTTTTCGAGAGCTGTGAATTGAGTAATCGCGAGCCGCCAGTGGATCTCGAGCCGCGCAATGAATACCACTGCCTTAGTGCATCGCAGTCTCTTCTCATACGCTTCTGTGTGCTGGTCTTGCTTCATCATAAACGTAGGCGCAGCCTCGCATTTCGAAGACTTACTGTTCTCGTCACACTATTAAGATCCCTCCCACTGGCCTGTTGCTGCGCTAAGGGACCATAGTGTAAGTCATTAAGAAATCCCTCTTTCAGCAAAAGGCTTAGGCGAAGTTTTTACACTTACATGTATGAGTTGCGTGTTCGATCAGCAAGAAATTTTTTGGCCATTTACGCTTGCTTCAAACTGTGTACAATCACGCAGTTATTTTCTGCCTTGTTCATATGCAATCTTTTCCTTACGATTATATGTAAATAGTAATTTGGCAAGCCTGGTTTCTTCGCCAGCCAACAGTAAGCCTATAATTACGAAAAAAGTTTTAGTTATATTATCCATTCATGCCACAGACATCCACTCATACTCCATTTTATATCCTAGACCTTTAATGAAGCAGAATTTTAGGCATTAACTTCAAGTGATCGTTTGGCAATTTTGAGCGTAGATGCCTCGGCTGAATTATCTCTCATGTTAAATAGGATCATGTAAGATCCAACGGACTAAAGAATGCTGTGCCGCGGCCCGGACGTCGACAGGTAAATTGCCTGCAAATTGCTCCTCAATTACGCCTCTTGTGAGGATATTCATACCTCTACGTTAGTCCTAACTGCTCTTCCCATCTTCGTACCCACGCAAACTGGTTATCTTTGGGGTCTTCAATTCGCGAATAGAATCTCAAACCTCGTCATTTAGTAGCAGGAATTTATTCAATATCAGATACAAGCTTTACATCTGCGTTTATTTTGAATCATTGGTGCAATCATAAATCAGGTGATAATTTAGGATAGATCATGGCTGCATGAACGATGTACGTTGTTGCAATGCTAGTGTCGAGCTGTTACATACACCAATCATGCTGTGGTAGCAGAAAAGCAATTCAGTAGAAAATAGTCACGTAGGTGCCATTTCTACTACGCACTAGCTCTGATACTTTAGTTTTGGTAACGCGTAAGTGATTAGATGACGAGCGTAAGTGATTAGTTGACGAGCGAAATGATTGATTATGTGCATCACAATTCTTTTTTGGTACGAGCAAAAATTCATTGATATTGAAGTTCAAGTATCCACTCTAGTGCATAGGATAGGCTATAAGATTAGGTTAGTTATGTTTGTCTATCCTAGGCTACGGGCACTGGCGTCCACGGTGGAGATACTGTTTAGATACGTCAGCTGTAAATAAACCTTCGGAATTTCTATCTTTATCTTGCTACTTGCAGGCTTCATGAATTTTTAGCTATCGTCTTTTTTTCATTTTCACCTTCATCTTCAGTAACCGGGGTATCCTGTTGAGGAACACACCTTATACACAAATTTTCTGTTTTTAAATCCAAACTAATTAATTTTTTCTTCTCTTTGGATTGCAATATGAGTCTTAAACAAGCTAATATTAATAAACTATCTTAAGTGCAAAGGACTTGAGAAGTTGGCTTGTGATTTATGTCAATTCAACTAACTTTTCACCTTCTGTGTGAAATCATGAGGAAACAAAAGACGTGCGTATTTGTGAACGAAAAATATTTTTCAAAGTTGGCAGAAACAATAGAAGTTTGGTTGTTAATCTCACTAGGTGGCTCATGCCTGCAGATTCCTGGAGACCCTAGTGGCAACGTCACTTTAAATTTTATTATTATTGTAGACGTGAATTCAACGAGTTGAATGACAAAAGCTTTACGAGTTTGAATCATAGGCTCAACGAGCTGAAGCCACAAATTCAACGAACATGTTAAAAATTGATACCTGCCATAAACTAAGGAAGCGATGTGATTTTTCCCAGTGAACTTTTCAAAAAACATTTTCTAGGAAACTGAAATGTAAAAAGTGGCGTAAAAAACAAAAAAGTACATGCGAAAAGCAGCCACGTATCTGGTAAAAATACTTGATGAATGTTAAATTAAGAAACTATCAGAGAAATTATTGTATGATAAAAATTAAATGCAGTTTACTTTTGCAACCTATTACTTATCTGTATCAGCCGCAGTAAAATGTAATTCCGATAAGCTCGAGTCATAATCGGCATTCTTATAATATCATTTAGTTTGATTGAATCCAATGTGTTCTTATCTTCGAAAAATGAAAGAAGAATTTTCTTTTTCCGATATCGTTGTGCGAGAAATACTTTTGAGAAATGTGTTCAGCTCTTTCTAAATTCGAAGAGTAAAATTCTAAGCTCTGAAAAGAGTGACTGCTCTTCAATTAGCTCGACATCTTTTTCAGGGTTAGAAGCTCGCGGTCTAATTCGATTTTGGCCACCGAGCCGATTTTTGTCTTCATTCTATGGGATTAGCTAACTCCTTTAATTGCCAATCGAAGACGTCGGCCCAGCTAAGTTTCCCGTACGGTCTTGTTATGTCCCAACTTGATTAACTGATAACAATTTTTGCCCCGTTTTAGAGAAGGCCTCAGGCTACTATCCTAAATTTTTTAGGGATAGTTAAAACCGAGGGACTATCAATGCCCAACGCTAGCATCTTCTGCATGTGCAACATATCTAGCGATAATGATTCAATATCCTGGCTCAGTGACTATAAGAATGAGTATGATTAGTAACTTTTGAGTATGAGTATGATTAGTAACACTCATGGTTTTTAAAATTCTTTGCCCTGAAAGTTGTTTACCGAAATGTATTTTTTACTTAATCTACTTTGTTTCATAGAGTTCAGGTTAAAATTATGCAGTCAGGGCTTTCTTGGTCTTCTGGTCTTTAAAAAAATTTCAGAACAAAACTTTATTCACCAACTATGGATAGCCTTTTTCACACGCAATAGCAGAGCTATATGAACTTTGTCTGATCACTTATCAAACTATTTTTCACGTTACTCGTCCCGTGCCTCAACTATTATGTGCAGTTTAAAACCTGGGGTTCAAGTTTCATTTATTTAACATTGTTGTAGCGATACAACCAGCGGTAAAATTTCACCAGTTAACTTTGCTATCGTACGTGCAATTTTTATTTGGACATTCTTTCTTAATATTGTCAAGGAGTGATAAATATTTTTTGGAAAGATGACTAACTCGCGGATTTTTTTTGTCAAATAATCAACGTGTATGATGGGCGACAGGTGAACTTTTGCTGCCGTCCGTATCGCTGCGACCGTGTAAAATTTTTGGAAATGAAGTTCCTGTTGAGGCGTACCCTATGTCACCGTAAAATATCATTTCCTTCTCATTCTAAATCGAATGGCGTACTTGAGTTATTTCAATGCCTCAATTGATTTTAAACTTTATCGGAAGCGAACTTCAACATAAAAGGCCAAAAATTAATTTTAGTTCAACTAATGCGTTGCTAAAAACTAGGTTTGAATACGTTAAGACATTTTTATGCGAAATGTTGGGGCATACATGAGCTGATGATGTAGAACTTGATGGCGATTGTGTACGAAGACGTTTTTTCGTGTCGCGTACCAGGTGCCTGAACTATTACGGGCAGTTTGAAGACCTGATGGTACATGCCCTACACCTCAGCAACTTGCTTATAAAACTAATTGGTATCTACCAAGACACTTTTTTTGTGTCGCCCTTCAAGTACCTGAATTATCTGACGCAGTATACAGATTAGATAAGACAGGCCCGATGCATCATAAACTTATTTTTCATGGAACCAACTGGTACATTGCAAGACGTTCCTCTGGGTCGTACACCGAGTACCTGAACTATAAGGCGACTTGCAAATCAGGTAGTACATACGCCTCGGCAAGTTAGTCATGGAGCCCCATGGTGTACACCAAGACGCGTAAGGTACCTGAACAATACGGCGGCTTACAAATTCAGGCAGTGCATTCAAAGAACCAACTGGTATAATGTAACTTGTTGCCACATCGCCCCCCAGATACCAGAACTAAAACGCCGGAGTTTTCAAATTAGGTGGTGCATAACCTACACCTCAGAAAATTATTCACGGAACCAACTGGTATATAATACAGCGCTTCCCTTCATCGTCCCCAAGTACCTGAACTATACGGCGGCTTACAAATCAGGTGGTGCATGAACTACTCCTCGGAACCAACTGGTACTTAACATAACGTATCTCTGTATCTCCCCGCCAGGGACCTGAACTATATGGCGGTTTACAATTCAGATAATGCAAGTCCAGTACACTATAAGCTTAATATTCATGGCACCTACTGGTACATAATAAAACGGATCTTTGTCCTTCCCTAACGCCAGGTACCTGAACTACTTCGCGTGCAAGAACAGCCCGACGGAGCACATCCTGGACCTGTGGGAGGCGCGCCACAGGGAGCCCTCGGCCGCCACCGACCTGCTCAACGTCCTCAGGGTCATGGGGCGGCCTGACGCCGCGCACGTCCTCGAGTCCCACACCGGGCCATGGATATGAAAAAAGTCCAAAAGGGCCGACTACAGGTCGGCTCTCTGGAAAGTTTCTAGTCTTGGTCGATGCCGCAATGCAAAGTTTAAGACATTCTCCAGCGAGATGCGTTTCGGAAGTAACGCGTCCATTTACGGGGCCCGAAGAAAGTTTGAATCTGGAACTGGTTATTCAAGCACTGACTATTGCAGCTTTAAAAGTGACTTGTTGAAATGTTACATTGACTCTCCAGAGACTTTTGTATAACAATGCGAACTATTTTTATGGAAACATCTATGAGGCCTTTACTACAATTAGTGCAATTGCTCCCACGTGAGACCTTGTGAAACATTTCGCTAGATTGAGGAGCTATTTTTTAGCTGATGCCGAGAGAAAGCACTATATTGTCACATGCAATTTATACGTCTGCATATTGTGTTTCGTGTAAATATGAGCTAATTTACTGGTGTACTTCACTGACTCATGAGTTAGCATTTCAAAGCCAGTAACTTAACATAAATTTCTTTGGGTTTCACTTATAGTGAACAGTGACCGAGATCAGAAAATGCCGAGTGTTTTATTGAATGAGCGTTGTCTTCACGGTTTTTTGATCAATATATGACAACAAGTTTTCCAGAATAATACCACTAATTACGAATGTGCATAAAGTTCAGTTTATGTTCAGTTGGGATGTCTGTACTTTGTAAATAAAGCAAATGTTCCTCATGGTTAGCGGGATGGTGTCCTCAATTAGCAAAGTGAGGTTGAAAGCGAAATAAATAGGCCTTTACTCGGCCCTGTGCTGGGTTTAGAAGGCAGCATTTTAAATTAGTTGAACTTTACGAAAACTAGTAGAAAATATCGAAAATGGATGTGGTGGGTTCTTTGTTTTCACAGTTATTCCATTTAATCACCAATTTTCTTCATTGAGGATTTACTGCACGCGTTTATTAAAATTTAATTATTGTGAAGATATTTTCGAATACGACTGGTGGTTTTTGAGTTTTTGGATTCAGACACCTACCATATGCTATTAAGTTAAATTGACAATTATGTTGCGTGTAGTGCTTTTGTTATAAATTTTACGGTATACCTGACATGTCTTGTCAGGAACCTATTTATTCCCTTGAGCTCTCCATGCTGGGTGTTAACAATTGGACATCCTGTAATGTTCTCTTAGGGGAAACTAAATTCTGATTACGCCGAAAGCAGCCCCAGGTATGTAAAACTTCGCCTACTTTCAGATTGCATTACTCATGTCCTATCGCGCAACACAAGAATGCGTCACGCTGAGTGGAAAGTTAGCAACTATTCTCGCTGTTGTGTTTTATGTAGCATTTGACGTGTTGAGTGCACCCTTCTTGTGTGAAAACTGAGCTTCCCCACGATCGTAAACCACTGTTTCTCATCTTCTTGGATTTTCTTTTTTGTGCTCCAAGGTTTCATCGATAAAAATAGGCTCCATTGTCACCAACGTCTAGTTTTGTATTTTTGCAACCGATTTCTTCTTAAGCATAGAACATTGTTGGACATTTCCTAATTGATACCAGCGTTTAAATAAATGGATATTAGAAGAAAATGTTAGGGAAAGGTACCGTATGGATTTTCTAAATATATTTGCTGTTCGACGTTCGTGTTTTCTGACTTACACGGGTGATCATTATTTATTAATTATTTCTGCAACTAGCATAGGTGATACCTGAAATGACAAATTTTGAAGGCATTAGTGTGTTCTATTTCTTCCAGCCGCTAGGGTCATTTTCACACTTGAAATATTCTTTTTCGTGGTAATCGTGTAAATTTTAACGCAAGGTTTTTTTTAATAATAGGGTCCAGGTTGCACTGAACACCTTAAAACAGTTATAGCTCAATTCACCTCGTTCATGAAGGAATTTAACAGATTTATCTATATCTCCTATTGCCTCTATGTATAATGACAAAGAGTAATGGCGTTTCACGGCTGCGCCTGTGCATGCGACGCGCTCTAGATCAGGGGTCGGGCAAACTTTTTTAACCGACAACCCCTTCATAGGATAGTTCGTACTTACATCGACCTCCTCCATGCACACACACACGCGCACAAATAGATGAAAAAAATTTTAAGCCATTATTCAAAGGAACCCCAATAAATTTATCGACCCCTTGACTCCTGTCCTCAACCCCCAGGGGTCGATATCGACCACTTGGACGACCCCTGCTCTGGACAATGATGTAAATGTTAAGCATATTGCACCGAAGTCTTTACAGGCCGAGCTTCCGTGTGTGGGACCCATTTTACTCCGAAGTCAGCGTCGAGATGTGAAAAAAGTGATATGATAGTGATGTGACTTAATGGATTTGTGTAGGAGTTTCCTTTCCTATATTTTCATGCTTTTTCGAACATTAATGACATTTTCGATCAACCTAAATGGACCGTAAATGGACACACGTGTTATTTTTTTGACGCTGATAAATCAAAGTTAGAACTGACTTAAGCCTTCAGGATTTTATTTCTGCTTTCAAAATAAGGGAATTATTCCCTACGATGCTTCCTGAAAGAAATTATGAAACTTAAGTCCGCACACACTTAACGTGTTAATGAACAGATCTTTAATTCGAATTTATTCAGACGGGAAGGTATCGATTCTCCCCCATGAACTAATAGTGAAATCTGCCGTTCGCACGGTCATTCTTACATTTGGTTCCTGTTATACTGATACGTTATACTGATGTTGTTAGCTTAGGGATCAGTGTGTTTATATTCTAGGATTTAAATCCAGGGTTGTTGAAAATATTCTTAATTATTAAAGTTACTAATAGATGAGAATGGTAATTTTCTATTATCCGTAGGGCATGCATGTTTGGAAAAAGATGTGAAATTATAGAGTTGTGAATGTAAACGACCATTGTACCAATGTTTAAATACAATTATTATATAACTCAAATTGTTTTTCATGTCCCAAGCCACTGTCGCCTGATTTATGATCCCCTAAAATTGATGAAATTTAGCTTAAGGCTTATGGAGTTTTCACATAAATGCTTTAGATCTACTTTCAATGACAGAAAAATTACCTACTTTAAAATCATTTTCTAGTTTTTCAAATTAATGTCTTTTTTGGTTGAATGAATTCGAAAAAGTATCAAAGTTCGCTTTAATCACAAAGGTAGTTAAAAGCAGTCATGAGGTTTGAAAGCCGTAATTGCAGCATGAAATGAGGTTTAGAAGGAATAAAATTCTGCGGTCTAGAGTGGGGACAAATTTCAAATTTCAGTGTTTTTTTGTCGTGACAAATTTCATCCATCGATAGAAAAACTCAAAATAAATCGATTATCCCGATTGATAAACTGCCCAAAACTTCTTAGTTCTCGAGTTATGGAGACTTGAAAAAAATTTTACAACTAAAAGTAGGATACTACGTGCGCGTCAATGTTAGCGCTAGTCTTGATAGTTCCGACCCCACTAAAGCAGGTTTTTGTTATTTTGACAATAGAACCTGTAAGCATTTTACGGTTTTGATAAAAATCTGCAGTTCGAATGTTCGTTAGGAAATTAATACCAAACCATCAATGGTAAACTTTAATAGTTTTTCATTGAATAACAGCCTCATTTTTACAATTTGTTATAAATTTTTCGTCAGAGGTGTGGTAGGATATTAATAACAAACCATTAAGTGATGCTCAACTTTTGTTTAACAAACTAGCCTTATTACAGAAGGTGTTGAAAATGGCCTCTATTAACCTCGACGCACTTAGAACATCTTTCATCGAGTGAGCACCATTATTACAAACATTATTAAATGCTTAATAGCTTGAAACTGCAGATATTGTTCCTAACCGTAAAATACATGCAGTTTTTATTGTGCAAATAACACAAATCTGCTTTAGTTGGGTCGGAACTATCAAGACTGGCGCTCACATTGGCGCTCGTGTACTATTCTACTTTATGTCCTTATAACTCGAAAACTAACGAGTTTTTTTGTATTATATCATTCGTGAAAATCGATTTATTTTGAGTTTTTTCACCTATGATTGAAATTTGTCCGCACAAAAAAACTCCCTATATAAAATTACGCTTATATGAATTCTGTATGAAATAATTGATTACTTTTTTTATGAAAAATAGTGCGGGAATACGGAACCTAAACTGAAAAATAGCACCACTAATATGCTTCACAGTAAAAATTACGATTAGAGACAATAAAAAAAGCACTTCGAAAATTAAGACGCCATTCAAAGCTGTGGCCTCATTTCAAGTCATGAACCGAAATTACTCGTTAAATTTGGTAACGAAATCTACTGAAACTTTTCAGCTGAGCAATTTCATCGACTGTTATTAATTCAAGCACAAAGCGTAGCTTCCGTTTGACCTAATTTTTGGTAAACATTCAGAAAAATACTCATACTCTTCGCTTGAAGGTGAAATGGATTTGCTTCACATACACTCCGATTCTTAATTATGAAAATGACTGATTGATTTTTGTTTTAGCCTACTATACCATAATTAAGATGCTCAAAGAGAGGGAGGATGAAGGTCTCATGTGGTATGGAGTTAAGACGCGGAATTCATGCACAAGGCGTGTTCCCCCACAGCATCCCCTGCGGATAGAATCAATAAGTTGAGATGAGAGATAAGAAAACATGATAAAGGTTGAACAAGAAAGTCCGAGGCACTGAAAAACACGACAGAAGTGAACCAAAAAAAAGAGACTTTAACAAAATAAAAAAATATTTTATTTCGTTTCAACGAAAAGAAAAGCCTACCCAACTCTCAAGTTGGGACCTCACATTTATTACTACATTCTTCTGGAAAAAACATATCTGAAATAAAAAATATAACGTCACATGCGCTAAAAGCTAAAAGCTATAAAATTATAATAATAGAGCTGTCAAAGTAGGAATATCACAAATTCCAAACTCGAGCATTGTCGGGGCCAAGCGACGGAATAATTCCGTACGGCTCTAATTGTGGGGATGTCGGGCCACAACCCACTCGGCACTCCGACCGTCTCAGGAATTGAAATACGAGAACAAGTAACAAGTTTAATTATTGCAATTGAAGAAAGATAAATATCTTAACTTATGGCACGTAAATGTAGGATGCAGGAAGAACAGTAATGGTGGGCGAGTAACGGCCTCAGGACCCGTGCAGGATAGGGCACGCAGGGCCCGAGAGTGAGACGAGGCATGCAGGTGCACCAGGCCAGGCGACAAGCTAGTTAAGACTAGACGACGAGACGAGGACAAGAACCAACACGAGCGTGGCTCCCCATGGCGCAGGGTAAGTCCAGCCTGCGGACAAACACACCACTTTAGCACTGTCAGCGGCTAGCTGGAGTCAACCTCCAAGTATCGGCGAGGGAAAATCTCACGAGCAGGTCTAAAGGGAGCTGGCTCAAACACGGCAATTATAGCGGATATAAATAACAAATGTAGTAGACAAAAATTAGATTAGACTGACTTACCAGCCAGTCTAAGCCTACACATTCACAACAAAGGCGATCCAAAGAGAGGAAGGAAAAGGCACCATCTAGCCTAAAGTTAAGGTAACGCGGAACCTATCTAGAAAAGGCACAGGTACAAATAAATGAGAAGGAAGATTATGAAATAAGATCAAGCTGACGTAGACAGTAGTAAGTGCCGAAAGTGGAACACAATGAACACAAAAAAAAACTAGTACTTAATATTACGAACAATTAATTCAACACACAGAACGCCTACCTAACTCTTAGCTCGGGCCCTCACATCACAAAAAGAAAAGACCGATGTAGACAACTTACTCGTCAGAAATGATGACACTATCTAGTGATAATAATAGTTTAGTTCACCAGGGTTCTACGGTTCAAGTCTAGAATAAAAACAAGAACAAATTAGAGACAGGGCTTAACTACGTGATATACAAAACATAATAACACGTTAGAAGGAGACTACATCAGGCTCCTTCTAAGATCCGACAAATGTACCACTTCTGCGAAACATCGCAGGCTAAATAGACAATAATCTACGTCTTACGACGTCACTGGGAAGAAGTGCGGAAAGAGGGCAGCGTCGCCCCTACAAGCATCAAGTTTCAATAATATTGAGTGTCGAAGTTGTGATGATTCGTCAAGCTTCAAAGAACTTAATAAGTTCAATAATACAAAATTAGCCCATAAATAACTTATGTAGCCCAGCTTGAACATAATATTTTGATGGGGCAATAAGTGATTAAATTACGAGTTTGCTTGAGCCTCCCTATTCACAACAAATGTGTTCTCGAGAGATAAAAAAGAGGAAGGCACCATTTAGTGTTAAATTTAGGAAGAAGAAATCTAAGCACAAGGCGTGTTCCCACGCCCTGCGCATAGAAGCAGCACGATTGAAAGAAGTTTATGAAAAAAAATGAAAGCTAAATAAAAGTGATAAATGCTGAAAAAATCCGAATTGAATGAAGACGGTCCACAATACAAACAATAAAATTTTACAAAAGGAAGGCCGACCTGCCTGACTTTCAGCTCAGGGCCGAATTCGTGAATCAGTGAAAAAATTTCTCACTTAGGTGACGTGTCATTTTAAAATCCATCTAGCTCAAATGATATTTTGAAAGAGCTGAGACGTGAGTCTATTTATAGATATTAACCAAAAAATTACCTTCGAGAAGAATCTAAAATATTTTCTGACTATTTCAACTGATATTCTTCTTGCACTACGTCGAAAATAGCTTTCGTCATATACGACGCTGTGGTCACTCCTTCAGTTCTCGTGCAGTGAATCTGTTGAAAATTGATGATTCCATCACGTAACTCCATTTTTCTCTCCACACACTCGCGCTTTGCTTTTAAGAAACGCCGAGTCGAACTTGGAGCCCATGGAGAGAAAAATTGTTATTCATCTCCAAATATTTGAATGCAATTCTCTTGAACACATATTAAAGACCTGCACGCTTAAAAATAAATTCACTGATATTGAACAGAATTTTTTGAATATATTTACAAAGCACATATAAGACAATTTTTTACGAAGTGTTTTGTTTCTAAGCTCACTTAAATGCAGTTAGGTTAGAAATGATCGCATTAATAATCAGTAATATTGTTCCAAACAAAGTCCAACCTAACCCACTAATAGATGTAACTAACTCGACACAATAAAATCAATGTAAACTGACTCTACCCAACCAATATAGACTGACCCAACCCAACCAGTGTAACCTAAAGCAAGACCTAGACGATCAAACATTTTGATCGAATACTTCATGCCATGGCTTGAATAACGCATGCTTGACCGTCTACACCTTTTCCCTTCAAATCAATCCAAGTCAAAATCAAATTAATCCCAATTAGTTGACTTAAAAGTTGAGATAATCCTTTGGTAATTTGAGTTTTTTTGTGTTAAATATACATCTATTGGATGTGATGAGCAAGAAAAACGTTTTTCCCTTCAGCAAGGAATACATAAAATTTCTGCAATATAAAACAAGCTGTCGTAAAATGTGGTAAGCATCCAGCATCAGGAGGCAGAGTGTGATTCCGATCTTTGAGTGGAGTAACAGATAGAAGTCAATTATAAAAACTTCGTATTATACTACACATTAAAGTTGCTTAACAATTCTACATTAATGACAGTATGCATTCATTTAAATATTTATGTTCAAAGCCAATTTTACGTTACACATACACATGGTAGTGTCGAGGATTTATTTACCCTCATATAGGGATTTACGTGCGTGAAATTCCACTTTATCACCTGTATGAAATCATATATGCATGCAACTACAAAAGATTACCATTTGACGATATGTGGATTCCTTTTAAAGAAATATAGCAGCGAAGTCTGTTTTTGATTGTTCAAACGATTTTTGTAAAAACAAGTTGTTTCATCGACAGAGATGATATATTTATCTTGACCTATTCATTTGAAGGGATGGCACAATTGTTATTGCTAATGCAGGATTGTATCTGTGTAGTAATGCACTCAAATAAATTGTAATCAAATGGTATCGTACATAAGTGCTCAGTGAATCGCATTTCCGTATTTCTTTTAAAAGTTAAATCTACATATCGTCCAATGGTTATCTTTTGTAGTTGCATGCATATATGGTTTTATATACGTGATAAAGTGGAATTTCACGCATTTAAATCTCTGCATGAGGGTAAATAAATCCTCGACACTAATATATGAATGTGTATCATAAAATTACCTTTGAACATAAATAGTTGAATGGATGCATCTTGCCATTAATTTAGAATAGTAAAACAACTTTAATGTGTAGTTTAATACGAAGTTTTTATAATTGACTTCTATCTGTTACTCCTCTCAAAGATCTGAATCACACTCTGCCTCCTGATGCTGGATACTTACCACATTTTACGACAGCTTATTTTTATCATGCAGAAATTTTATGTATTTCTTGCTGAAAGGAAAAACGTTTTTCTTGCTCATCACATCCAATAGAGACATATTTAACACAAAAAACGCTCAAATTAACGAGTGATAATGTCAATTCTTAACTCAACTTAGGGTTGGATTAATTTGAACTTGCCTTGGATTAACTTGAACTTGACATGGATTAACTTGAACTTGACATGGATTAACTTGAACTTGACATGGATTAACTTGAACTTGACATGGATTAACTTGAACTTGACTTGGATTAACTTGAACTTGACTTGGATTAACTTGAACTTGACTTGGATTAATTTAAACTTGACTTGAATTAATTTGAAGTGAAAAGGTGTAAAAGCTGTTTGTCGATTGAGTCAAGCGTTGACGGTAATAGATAAAAAGTTTGAATGACTCAAGCTCAAGTACTGCATGATGCTTGACCGTCTAGGCCAACTTTGATCAAGCATTACATCAGTCTTTCGTTGGCAGATATGGAGGAAGATATGGAAACGATTCCAAAACACTTCACATCAGACTTTCCTCTTCAGAAACTCAACCAATAATGGGTTTGATGAAACCGATTGAAGGTTGATTGAAAGTTGATTAAGCTTGCGTCAACCGACTGACAGCATAGCTTGATCAATCTGCTTGATCGTTTATAGCCTGCTTAATAAAGCCAACCTAAAATGAACTAGCCCGACCCAACCTAGCATAGATTAGCAAGCCTAAACTACATTGGCGAACCTTTACCCAGATTAGCAAACCTATAACATAGATTAGCTAAATTAACCAAGGTTAAAGAATCTAACTTTAGTTAGCTGACTGAAGCTAACTAATTAACCTAACCAACATTAGATAACCAAAATTCTCCAATTTAATCTCATGTGGCTATCCTAACGTAATTTACCCATCCTAAGGTAATTTCGCCCCCCTAACTAATTTAGCCCTCCTATTCCAAAGAAGAAATCCTTAACTATCTTCACTATCCTAACCTAACATAGCTAACCTGACTAACCTAGCTATCCTAACCTAATTAAGCTATCTTGATCTAGCTCATCCGAACCTTAATTATCTAACCAGACCGGAATTGTGTAACCAAAATTTACTAATCCTAGGGTTAGCATATGTTAGCCTGATCTAAATTCTCAAACGGATCATAAATTAGCTCGCCCAACTTTAATTCAAGATAACCTCACCTCACATACCTGAAGCAAAACTAATCTAAAGCGAGCTAATTTAATATAACCATAGTATGTAGGTCGACCCTGACTTATGCTAACTTTAATCGAACACAACCTAACCAAACTTACCTATGCTTCATGGATCAAGTATCTAATTCAATTACGATTTAGTTATTAATTATGAATCACTTATAAATACCTAACCTAAGCATACTAACCACCTATGCTTCAAGGATCAAGTCTCTAATCTATAGGATAGAGGATCATAAACTGCCTAAAGTTGAAGGTCTTAAACTTGGTTCATCGCTTGAAGGCTCATCAATTAATACTGTAAGATAGTCACTTACTTTTGTGCCATCAAATCTGCAAGTATTCAATCCACCCAGGGGACTACGTCGTATTCTATCTTTTGAAATATCGGAGTTCCATAGGTGAGTTTCTCCAGCGTCATACTGTCAAAAAATAAGCGGTGACGAAGTTTTGAGAATCTATGATAATTGGTCCTCAAACTGAAATTAAATATTAGTCAAAAGAATAGATTCAAGATCAGTTAATATTTTCCAGATTAAACGGTTTGGTTTGACTATGAAGCTCTGAGGAGTGTGAACGTAGTTGTGAACCTTGTTCATCCTGCAAATATCTTTTCAACCTATGAATGTGCCTGAGTGTGTGAAAAGTAGCCATTCAAGCAACATTGCAACGTCACAACCCATGATGCCCATCAGTATCAGTGTTCTAGTGACTATTGTAAATTGATTGATTATACGAAAGTTTTAGCCTCCCTTTACCACAACAAAGATGTACAAAGAGAGGAAAGATGAAGGCACCATTTAGTATAGAGTTATGAGTACGCAGAATCTATGCACACGGTGCATTAAAACGGTAAGCTAAGAAATAAGTTCATGAAACAAGATAAAAGTTAAAGAAGAAAGTAGTAGGTGCTCAAAAACAGGACAGGAGTGAAGCGAAAAAAGATGGTCCGAAACCTAACAGAACCTATTCTATTTCAACAAAAAGAAGGCCTACCTAACCTTTAGCTCGGGACCTCACACAATCCCCCCTAGGAGAGCTAATTCCCATAGCTATATTAGTTATATCTCTCTGAGGGGATTATTCTAAGTTTAAAAATTTTAGATTGTCCATACGAATGCAAGACAATAGAGTTTTTAAATTAATAATTGATTCATAATTATAGTCTACGTCAAATGATCAATTCAGTGCACTCTTGTTACATATAGTTAACTTGTATTTTACAAGTATCGGGTTTGTCAGCGTTTCCATGTTACAATTTCTTGACAGGTTACAGTTTTGCTGTTGGGGCAAATAGTTCACCTTCAACCTCATTTCACATTTCAAATTTGGTTTTAAGGTATGACATTTAAATGCGCAATATTGTGAAATATCTAGAAACGTTCATTTTCAGAATCGGTCATTTGGACCTGCTATGCATAATATATGATTGAGATTGTCACCTTGATTCTTTCACTCATTTACGCTAGTGTTTAATCTCCGTTTTTTCATGGGAGGGGACGCTACGTGTTCTGAAGAGCCTAACCGACTCATCAACATGCAGTTTATCAGTGCGTGATGCTGTTAAATATCACAATAGAAGTTTTCACAGTTAATCATCCATGGATATTTCTGAATATTATACTGGATCAAATACCATTTTGTAAAAGAGATAAGCATAGTGACTTAACAATGGATACATGTAAATTATTTACTATAGGTCTTCAGCATGGTAACTCAAGGATGAAAACTTATAATATGCTGCAAGTCATTTAGAACTGGCAGATTACTGTGCCCTGAAAAAGAAGCTCACACTTTATATTTAGTGACCATGAAAGTGAACGTCTTTGAACTGTCTCCCATAGAGCATTTCCTGAGCAATTACACAGCCAAATTTTTCCCAAGTATATACAAAACATCCGCAATGAATCAACACAAAAAGAATCATAATAGCGACAAGGCCTCAGGGGCCCAGGAACTGAAATATTGAAACAGAAAAATGAACCCAATAACAGCAGACGCTGTGGCCCAACTAAATTGAAGGAACGCAAAGTGCGGCTGCCCGCAGTATTGAACTTTTGCTTCCAACAGCAGAAATTTGCGAGCTTTCTCATTCCTTAGTACAAATAGGTGCTACAAATAACATTACTTTTATGATTAACGCTAGCTGTTGCACAGAATTTTTTCCATAAAGTTTGCGCAAGAAATTGATATTCATAAATGACATACTGGCATTTCCGAGTGAATGTTAATGACGTAATTTCAAAACGCCGCAACCCACTGCGTTTTAATTTACATTATGGAAGCCAGCTGGCGAGTTAAAGTTTTTATATTTATTCGGGGCTGGGCATTAAATTCTCAGAAGATACATGGGAATTTCCCGTAGAATTGAGAAATTATTTCCACTTCACTACGCGTTTCAACTACGTAGTGAATATTTGTTTATCGCCGAATACAACACAGAACTTCTAAAAGAAGAGTGTGTGGACGAAAGCTATAGAGCACCATCCTGAGGAATGCTTCTGAGAATTTTGAAGGCGCACCCAATCATCTGCGTTGCTGATTGCTTGGCATCTGATATCTGAAGTCGTACGACGCCCAATCATATCCTGTGGGGATTGTTTGTTTGCGACCTTGTGAAGGTGTGTCATATCGAACTGCACCTTTCTTCTTCAGCTGACAAGTTGAACGCCTGTCTCGCCCAAAAGGGGATTTTACGGTGTCTTGTTGTGACATGTTTGCATTTGGATGAAGTCTTTAGTATATTTACTGTCATTAGGTATGAAGGTACACGCACGTATGTGTTCCTCAATGAATCCTCTAGGTTAATAGATTCTTGTTTGTTTGAGGCAAATATTATACAGTCTTTTCTAGAAGCAGAATTCTTATAGAGTTCATTGAAGAATATGTATACTAAAAGGGCTTGCAATTCAAGTGTGTCCTCCTGTACTCCTCGACACTTATAATCTTCGCATTTCTTTCGACCCAGCTGGCAAAAGCATGGCTGCCAGATGGCGCATAAGCCCGTAATTGCGAGTGATCATTGTCGTCATCGCATGAGAAATGGGCTGGTCATTGCGCGAATAGCTCGATCAGCCAGCAAATGTCTTCCTATAAAAATCCGATGAAAGTTGTAGTCTTAGCAACGACACTTCGGGCCGGGATGATGAGCTTTACACCGACTGTAGATTGTCCGTTTGACTGCCAGTACCTGAACAAACGTACGATGTTCCCTAACAGCGAACTTTTATTGTGGCAACATGCAAAGCAGGCCATTAGTTACTGATGACATCAACCACGCCGACTCTTTGGGGTGCACCAGAGGGAAGGAGCTTCACGTATTCATCCAAAATTGATTCATTTGCTAGAGGTTGCAGAGTTTTTTGAAGAGTCTTCGAGGGCAATTGTTTACAAAACTTCCCTTTGCTGGTAAAAGCTTATAAAGTATCTGGCCGTTTGGGCACATAGTCATGAAGGAAAGGTCAAATGAAACTTTGGTAGTAACGAAGCGTAAAATAACTGACCATTTTAGAAAGGGCACTTCTACGCAAGATCCATACTGTGAAGCAATAGGAATCTGACGAGGTTTATCCGTTCACTTTAATTGCCCAGCTTGGAACACAACCATTTGATCTTTGGCAACATTCGAATTGCCTGCGTGATTTTCAGCCTAAATTCTTCACAGAAGTTAAAATGGGAAGTTCGTGTGAAGAGAAATAGATTTTTTTTCTCTTCCACTTCACCGCACAAATTAGTTTCACAAAGTCAGAAATTTGTAGCACATTATTCATGTACCGCGAACCAAATTTTCACAGAATGTTAGCAAACTGACATATGAGCTCAATTATTGCAATCAATTCGGCAGACAACAAGGTCATGTCCATGTTAAACTTTTTCATTGTTTCTGATGAAGTAAAACTAATTTCACATCAAAAGTAAGTTTCAAACGGCTAAATGCATATTAATTAGACGTTAAACACGTTTCCTGCGATGCATCAAATTGGAGTTCAATAAGCAATTCAAATTTAAAATGTACTGTAATGAGCAATTTTGAAAATAACAAAAATTAACTGGGTCGTGCCTTCATTTAGCTCTCATTAGTATCTATACAAATTGAGTTAGTGACTGCAGGTCGGTCAGCAGCATCATGAAAGTCCCCTCAGTGACCACCGGTGCGTCTCTTCGCACAAAGCGTGTTAACGCAACGCTTAACAGAAGTAAGATTCTCCGAACTACGGTACATACGTTCAGTAAATGAGGGGTTATTCTAAAGGTTTTTTCGCGTAGCCAGCATAACGCCAGCATGACGCCAGCATGACGCCAGCATGACGCCAGCATGACGCCAGCCTAACGCCAGCCTAACGCCAGCCTAACGCTAGCATGACGCCAGCCTAACGCCAGCATAACGCCAGAATAATACCAAAATAATTTCAGATAAATAACCGGAAAAAAAAGAAAAATAAAAATAAATAAGAATAATACCAGAATATTGTGAAGTTCGAAGGACAGCTTCATTGAAATTAAATTAAATTAAATTAAACGACTTGCAGTTAAAGTGCGGCACATCGCTAGCGATTTCTTCATTTTGTTTTGCTGTTTCCCTGGAATCGCCATAATTACCCAAGAAGCTAAACAGACACCAGCTGCCGCTGCATTCCATTCATGGCTGATATCTCGGAGACATTTATTATCAGTTGAATCAATTTCTTTTCGATAGAGAATGGTAAATCGAATTGATGTTAGCTCATGAATTAATGTTCTGGGCTCTTTGAAATTTTCTGACTACTCAAAGCTCAATCTTAAATACGAGTCTTTGTAGTAGAAAATTGATAAGTGAAAAAAGCTGTACTTGGGCTGAAAGTTGCTTTCCGTCAATGGAGCTCACGTTATATAAAGTTTTCCCTACAAATGAGGGTCACATTCTATTCTGTTCCACTCAAAATCACGTTCGTGAATGGGTTAATTAATTAGTAATTTGAATGAAATACTCAAAAAATTTATTTTACAACTTAAAAAAATAAATATTAGCTCCTTCTAGCCGGATGCATCCGCCAAGAACCTGTGATAAAATTTTCACGCTAATTTAACCATTGAAATTGAACACAATCCTGGAAGCCCGTAAATTAATTTTCCTCAATTAAAACATTCCGTCAGTCACATGCTTGATCAGGAATAGAAAAAGTCTTAGGAGGGGGAAGATTCCATCCACATATTTTCCTTATAACTAAGGCTCATTCTTTCATCAAAATGAGTACCAATCATATTCAATAATAATAATAAACTCAGTTAACGACAACTTCGGTCAATGACTATTTAGTTGTCGCTTTGGTAAACTACC